>JAZGTJ010005577.1:7184-27108 GCA_036877575.1 Botia almorhae
CATCCTCTAACATTCATACGGATTACTTAAAAAGAGAATATTTGTTTTAGAATTTAATTGGTTTATGCAAAAGTGCACACTTCAAGCTTTCTATACGTATATTAATTATGTATGTGGGGCACGTATTTACTAAGATCTAGGTTGTTTTATTTATGTGTCTGTAAAAAGAGATGACAGAGACAGCGACGGCAGAGTGCGCACCCTGTCTGCTTTCTTCTTTTTATAAAAGCACAGGGATTCATTGTTATTGTGAGTGTATACAAATAAAAATAGACCATTTACAGATTCGAATGGTGTATTGGTTGTATCTGTACGATCAAAAATGACGGAGCATTTTACGTTCATTTCGCGTTATCATGGAGACATGCCTCAAAACGCGCCGGCGCGTTTGCCGACCCCAGAAGGTTAATAGTGTGGACCACTATTTTCTTTTTGATCCTCACAATTTTGGAATCCAGTCGCGGGCCGGATTGAACGGCTCAGCGGGCCGTATTCGGCCCGCGGGCCGCCAGTTGATGATCAGGGCCCTAAACATTCTATACAAAAAAATACTATGGTAATACCATGGTATAGTAATGGGATCCAGTAACCCTTTAACACAGAGAAGGCCTGGGCTAGTTGTCTTTTATTCCAGTGAATATTTCTATGGGTTTTAATTCAAAGTCAATGTCAAGAAATTTAATTGTAATTTTTGGGCCAGATAGTTTGACATTAAATTGAGCAAAATACACAGTATACTGCACAAACTTACCTTGAAGTATATTTCTCAGTACTTTATACATCTCTGCGCTGTCATACAAACATGTAAATATACATACACACCCAGACCACCCACAAAGCAAAGATTTCATCTTATGAAATATTTTTCAAATAACCTTGAGGCGGATTTAGAAATGTACTGTAAACAACTGGCATTATTATTTGTAATAAAAAATATAAAGCAGCATTTCTTTATGTTGTGTGAATCTTCTTAATGACTGTGGTAGAATAGAAAGTTTTTGGAAACCAGAAAGACGGACAGACTAATTTTTAGGCAATAAACTATATTTATAAATAAAACAATTTGTTTTGTGTCATCATAAAAGGGTGTTACAGTAAGTATTCAATTAAACCATTTAATACTGTTATTCTGTTTCCAGTAATTTAAAGTAATAATTGTATGAGACAAGAATGGTTTACAGAGAAACAAACACATTGCAAAAGATACAGAGTGCTAATAGTTAATGATGACTAAACATTAACATATTAAGTATTGTGTTGTTCAGGGAGGAGTGAGAGACTGAAGAGAGAGTTTTGGTCTATTAAATTATAGTGCATAATATTCATTCAGGCATGTGTGCTGGATCACATTTAAATAATAAAATGTTACAGATCCATTTTAACCAACTGAATGTCAGCATGGGTAATATTATTAACAACAACAGTACAAGATTTGATATATTGCAATGTAAGATGTTTCTCAAAGAAAGCATGAAATTAATTACAAAATTAACAACATTGTGCATGATAACCCAGTGTTACAAATAAAAAAACAGTAACAGTTTTAACATTCTCTGTTGAAACAACTTTCTTTTTTAGATCATGTCACCCAATCCCAGGAAATAATGTTAACCCACAGCCAATTTGGCAAAAGTAATTGAGGTAAAATCATGTATATTTTTCTTTTTCAATTTTCTGTTTTACACAGAAATGTGTAAAATTACTGCAGTAAAATGAGTTGTGAATATCATTTCATGTTGTCTTTAATATAAACATCATGCATCATGTTTAATTCACTTCAATTAAAAAGTTAAGGCAGGCTTGAAAAACCTGTCTGTAATCTCTCTCTTCATTTCCCACTCACTCTCCACAATTGTTAACAGAAATAATAAAACAGCAGACATAAATATAAAAAATGATCTTTTGATAGTGTTTGTGTTTTATAATCTTTAAAATGATTTAGGTACATCCTTTATAAAGCAAAAGATAAGTCGCATGGAGAAGATAAAGCTTAACGTCTAATGCTTTCTCTCCATCTCTTGGTTATTTACTCTGATTTTAGTTCATCTTTGAGGTTAATAAATTGGACAAAATTTGAAAATGTATGTAAAAATTACACAAAAACCAGAAAGCATTTACTTTCACTCTGACCATATCACTGCATCCCATCCAATCAACTTTAATCAGAGACCTTCAATCTCAAAGGGCATCATGGGATACATGAGCATTCCACCTGTCCCAGTCTTCTTCATTGAAGAAACAACAGGCCACAAACACAGGACAACAGGAAGGACACTCATCACGTTCCTTTACCAACCTAATTAAATTATCTTCATCTTTCTCCTTTAATCTTTTGTTCTTTATTTCACATTGTCTTGAGTGTGTTTGTCAGCCCTCTGGGTCACATGATCACATGACATCAACAAAGAACTCACTGGGGTTTCCCATGGCCATGTGGAAAGATTTGCGTGAGGCTGTGAGTTCGGGTGGCACTGAGGACAGGTCTCGGCCAGGAGGTGAGCCCGGTGTCACCGTTGCAGGTGTCTGAGGCTGGGAGGGGAGACCGGACGGTCCACACACCAGGCTCTGAGAGCGGGTGCTATGAACGCTCCGGATGGTGTGTGTGCTACACACGCTGTGTTCGCTAGCGGGTGCTGCTGAGCACTCACTGGGAGCTTTCTCTCTTTTCTCAGACTCGCTTCCACTGCCCCCAGATCTGACTCCAGACTCCTGCGCTCCAATTGCCATGTTTGGGTCGTTTTTGCTACCACTGCGATTCGAGCCGCTGCTACGACTGCCTGTGAGTACAATTAAATAAAGGAAAAATAAAACTGCATGTCATGCTTTTTGTGTCAGTGTGTTCTTTTCCTATTAAGATGCGCTGATGTATTTTGATCAATTTAAAAAAAACATTGGTTTACTGGCTATGGCACTAAAAGGCCAATATGACAAACTGAATATTAATAATTAATTAATGTTTATTTATTTACTGCATGACACTGAGTGGTATAACGTTTGTTTCTTTTTATGTGGGTAAAATTATTACTCCTAATTGAGTAATTAAACATGATCACTCAACACTCACGTAAACCGTGCACACCAAATAGGAGTATTTTGGGGAAAATGTGTGATAAATAAGTGTGAAAATAAAGTAACAGATATATGGTTTTTTTTGGACGACAGTTAAAATTTGTATCGTCCAAAAAACCCTATATTGGTGCATTCCTGTGTATTCACACTTGCTTTTCCAGGTATTAATGATTATGTTTCTTGGCTGACTATTTGCGATTGGTTCACCCAAGACAGATGTGAAAAGCAGGTGTAAATAGAGCCAAGAGTCAAAGGGTGTCTTACCTTCGCTGTGTGGGCTGCCAGCACCGCCTTCTCCTGTAGTGAGACTGTAGTTGGGATCATGCACAGGGTGGGGACTGTACGGATGAGGGATGGGGTATTGATATGGGAAAGACAGAGGCCAGGGTGCTACCCCAGGGTGGGGCAACGGTGCAAGAGTGTCCTGATCAGATGCCCCACTAGAACCATCATGATCATGCAAGGTGAGGCTGGCCATATCTGAGACACAGGAAGAGGAACATACAGGAGGGAAAAAAATCTAAATCAATGAGTGGAAAAGTGGGAAGAAGGTATTCAAAAAACTAAAAATTTGAAACTCACTGCCGCAGAGATCACCAAAGATGTAGTAACACTGTTCAGAGAAGGTGATTTTGTTGACTGTGTGGCGGATGTAACCAGCTTTCAGCAGGTTGCTGGCATATTTACGTGCTTCTCGCCGATCAGTGAAGCCCTTCACATGATGATAGAGCCAATCGACCACATCTGAACCTGAGAAGGATTGACAAATATATTATATGTGATCATATGTTAATCTGTGAGTAAGGGAGGTGTTTTCAGGGCATCACGCTGCAACAAAAAAGAATTATAAATATTTAAAGTCTAGTCACCATTATTAAGGGAACATGTATTTAATTGTAACCACTTGGTCCTAAAGTTTAAATGTTCACTCTGAAAGTATGAAGCCATTATACCTTGCTATCTAATTTACTGTAAATTTAAAATTTATTGTAAAACTAGGTTTGTGGATATAACACAAACCTGAAGAAGCACATAAATGCACCATAAAACCGTAATTATATTTGAGAATTTCAAAGATAAGAGTTAGGCAAAGAGAAGACATTTTATTAGTGAACAAAGAAATCAGCTTTAATTACTTCAATTAGCTAGCCCATTTCCTGTTCTCTCCAACCACAAAGCACTAAGTAATTACGGCTTGAGCATGTGGGGAGCAGGATTTTCCGACAAGCATTGAGAAGGTAGCATCAGTTCCCCTCAAATTCACAGAGGTGTCACCACAGAGTAACCACAGTTGCAGTTCATCACATTAACTATGTTCCACGTATGTTATACATAAAGTGTCCAAATACTTTTATTTAATTTTTAATACTATTTAACTGTTAATCATCTAAAAACTAACACATTTCATTTTGTTAAATGGTATAATTGTAAAATATGCTTGTTTCTTGTTCCAGCATCTAGTTGTAAGGCATTAAAGTTTTATATCTGTAAGGTAGGCCTACATACTGAGCTGCTTATTCTGTTTACTACACACTACGCTACACACTAGGGCACATAAGATGCTATAAATCTTCATGCAAGCTCATCTGCTAATAATGGTGAAGCAATTACTGACATTTTGATGTTTTTCTCACTGGATCCCAAAAGATCAACAACTGAAATGTATCTTTAGTACTCATCCAACAAATGCATTAAAAGTGCATGAGCGTTAAAGAGCATTCAGCAACTGTCTATGTCGCTCAACTCTGTAATTTAGTGTCTATAATGTCTAAAAAGTAGACCAAATGTTTTATTTCATAAGCTATTGATTCCCAATTCCAAATGATTTTACAAAAAGTATTCCCAATATTCCAAGTTCATTATAAAGCCTGTGTGTTTTCGATGGTGAGCGAGAGTTTTACCTATAAAGGCGTTGGGGATGGTGATCTTTAGCCACAATCTGTCTCGCACCTCCAGTCCTGACTCCGGTGATGCCATCGCTTTGGCTACTGTTGCCATGTCACTATGAATGGACAGGTGGAATTCCTCGAACCCTGCAATAATCATGAAGATGGAAGGTCATGAAGGTGCACTGTGGTCCATGCATGTGGAAAAATGATAAAGCTCTACGCGAACATTAACACTTACGCTCAGTCTCTGGAATGGAGCTTGTGATGGAGGAGCTGGTGGAGGTGATTGTGCTCATAGAAGGGCTCATACCGTACACCGGATACGCTCCCGTCATAGCGGCAGTGTGGGACACCCAGGCAGCAGGGTCTATGGGACGGATCGGCTCACCTGAAAAATACAGGGGAGGTCAAGGAGTAAAAGGATGCTTGGTCACTTTAAATGCTACCAAAAAGTTGTTTTTAAAATATCAAATAAATCAGTCTAAATTAAGTCCTTACTGATGCAACAAATCTGTATATCTACAACATCACATCTTTTATTATTTCTTGGGGGAGGAATTGTTCTTCCAAATTTTTATCATATTACTATTTCTGCTGTTTTGTTAAACAATAACCCACAATTAAAAGGCATGCAATTAATTGGCTTCAAACTCTGATACAGAAGGTCCATGACCCATGTTAGGGTTAGGGTCCAGACCTACATTTTTTATTAGTAGTTTCACATTGTGGAAACAAATTTGGGTGCGAATGTCATTTCATGTTAACTTTTTTTTGGGTTGTATCCCAGCCTACACTTACTTCGTGGAAGGGTGAAACAGCTCCGGGGGTTTGGATCCCAACATTTCGCAACTGTCAGCATGATGGGGCTGTAAACATAAACAAAGTCAACATTAACACAATACTGCTTTATTCTAAGACTGCAAACCAGTCATCACCGCGTCACATCCTCTTACCCAGGTTTATGGACTATTTCTCGCAGCACCCTCACTGCATCATCATTACTCATGTTTTCAAAGTTTATATCGTTCACCTACAACATAAGAGCACATCTTAGACATGCCAAAAACAGCGCAAGTATTTCATCATATGCAAACACAGAGTAACAGACCTGCAGAAGCATGTCACCAGGTTCTATGCGCCCATCAGCGGCCACTGCTCCACCCTTCATGATGGAGCCAATGTAGATACCTCCATCACCCCTCTCATTACTCTGTCCCACTATACTGATGCCCAGAAAATTATACTTCTCTATATCATGAGAAACACAAAAAGGAAGAATTTATATATTTATATATGCTGTTTCAATATGTGATTCTCCAGAACTGCAGACAGACAGATACATGTGCACATACTCACCCATGTTTAATGTGACAGTTATGATGTTCAGAGACATGGTGGAGTCAGTTATACTGCTGAACGACGAGGACTGAAGAGGTTGAGAGAGAGAGAGAGAGATAGCGAGAGAGAGATAGCGAGATGAGGACACATCTAAAGACACAACAGTTCAACACTGACTACAGAGACAGTGGATGTCTATCAGGCACAGTAAGCTCACCCTTTCCATCCTAGCTGGTTTGGGTTTCCGTCTGCGCCTGCGATGGCGTCTAACGAGGCGAGATGATGTGCTCTGCTCCGTAGAGCTGCTAAACCTGAGGTGAAATCACAGATGACACTATATGCTTACAACACCATATTCACTTTAAAATGTGCCTTTTGTGTACATCAAAAGCATGTTACAGACTTCTCGGCTCTGATTGGATCTGAGAGTCATGTGACACGATCGGCCAATCCTTTGTGGTACTGTAGTAGTGCAATCAGACAATGGCAAACCATGCTTTGTGTGGGCTTTACAGAGCATGTGATTTGGGTGTGCTTTATATCATCTTTACGGTGAGAAGATATGTAAGAATACAAGGTGTGTGTAAAATGTGTTTAAAAAGATAATTTGCTACCCTTTTGTGACATTTATTGTTATGCCACTTTTTAATGTTCATACATTTTCATATACAAACCCTCTTCTTCTACCAAAAACAAAAAAATAGTCATAGTTTAGTTTTAGTTGATCATTTTCATGCTCTCTGACCCAGGGGTGCCACTAAGGGGGGGAAAGTTAGGACAATTCTAAGGGCCCATACCCTTTAGGGGCCCCCAGAGATCTGCTTTATTAGTAATAACACTACTAGGGGGGCCCAACCTCATATTTTGTCATAGGGCTCAAAATTCCGAGCGGCGCCCCTGCAAAGTCTGACCCCTGGAAATAAACAGGCCATTTTTGTTCCTGTACCTTTAGAATCTATAATTAAACTTTCTTAAATTAGATAACCTCTGTGCAGATAAAAAATACTACCACAATTTAATTTGTCAACCAACAGGACAAGCCATGCTCAATACTGAACAGGAATTTAGCAGGATAGGAATAAGGATAGGAATCATACAAATTCCTCATTCTTGATTCCTCATTTCCAACTCTAGGCGTTAATATGAAAACGGGGGTCATTATATTCTGACGTGTTCATTTTTGGGACACCACACTTATGACAATTAAACAATCAATTTTGCAAATGATTTCTTGCAAATGTGTTTTCGCTATAAACATTATGCCTTGTTATGCCATGGAAAGTCTTGTTTTCCATACAACTTAATTACAAAAGAGATTCTGAGGGAATGATTTGTGCTATTCTTCCATTCTGCATATACTAGAAATCAGTGTTAGCCTGAAGCTCACCTGCTAGTGGAGTCGTCCTCCTCTGAGTCGAAGAAGCTGGTGGTGTCCAGCTCACTGCTCATCAGTGTTGAGGAGGTCTCATAACCAGCGATTTCCGGCCTGCGGTCTGGCCGAGAGTGACCGTTCAATCTGTTTCCTGCAGCACACATATCAAACAGGTCTGATGTTTCCCTCATCCACAAGTATGTGTTCTGTCTGTTGTTTATTTGATACAGAACCAAACAAAAAGATGAACTCACCATGGTCATGTGTGTCTTTCCTACGAGGCCTCTCCCTCTCTTTGCCTCTGTCTCTCTCTCTGTCTTTTTCTCTCTCTCTATCTCTGTCTTTCCGCAGCGAATGACCCACCTCAGGCTCTGTGTCATTGCCCAGGTCATCTTGACTTCCAGCAGCATTCGCACTGGAGAAAACAAGACAGATGGGAGAATGAAGAAAAGGGCAGGAGATCAGAGAAATTTGACTGGGGTCAATTTGAATTGCTCTTTTGAATTGGTTCTGTGTAATGATTAATTTATGAAGTGTTTGTAATGATTAATTTATGAATTTGTTTGACTGAAAGGGTAGAACTTTTTGTTTGTTGTGTGGAGTGACGGGTAGGAATCATAAACAACTCTGAGACAATCAATTTAACTAAACAAAAACACAGTGATATACAGCAGCGGTATTTAACAAAATATTTACTTCACAACCAAAAATGCTGTTTGGGGAATTCTGGAACTACTTGTTAATCAATTTGGAATCAATTAATGAATTGATTTGATGAATCAATTTTTTACCATTTAGGTGAAATTAACTGTCAGAACAAACAGATTCACTGAAATAAACCTGATTCTACAACAATGTTGTCAATGCTATTATGGTAAAGAAAGGTAAACAACTTGTGCTGCCTCTGTGGAATGTCCTATATTTAATGCTTGTTCTAGTGGTTTTAGTCTGAATGAGATAGACATGCTGAGGACTATCATGCTTTCACATGCCAGCAAAGAGCAGGAACCATTAAGCACTAAAGCAACAAAATGAAAAGCCTAATGGATACTCATAAACCAGTGCCACAGTATTTTCTGGCAAGCTTCATCACTTCATTTTACAGTCCACATTCACATGATAGAAAGTCATGAATTATAATTGACACCAACAATTTTTATAATTCAGAAGTCAGACAGTTTGGGGTTTAAAGAAAATCACAGCTTCCCACTGGTAATGACAACATTGTGGTGTTCCTGCACTCTTATGTATTTTGACCATTTGGGTGTGCGAGGGAGCAAAGTAGAGTTTTGCGTTTGTGAGAGTGGATTCTTACGCCTTGTTCTCATTCTCACCAGCAGAGGACGCTCATAGGTTGCTGCTGTATTTTTCTCAAGTGCCGTTGGCCATGTTTCCAGTGATTTAATAATTAAGCTGCACACACAAATACACTCACGCAGAGGGGAGCCATACTGCCTGACAGACAGCACAGGAAACACACACATAGACAGGAAACACCAGCAGCACAAACAACTATGCACACGCATGTGGTTATACATAGATAAAGGGAACCACTGACCAACAATCCCACAAACAGACCTATGAGAAAAGTTTCAAACCTCAAAGCTACATGATTTGCCAAATACACCATGATTTTATCATAGTGTAATTCTTATAATCAATATTGTGATTTGCACTGCAATCTGATTCAGATCTCATATTACTGAAATATTGACCCAGCTGAAGCGTAGACGGTGCTTTGAATGCTGTTTTTTAGTGTGATGCTGGTGTCCTCACCAAGCTTTATAACTTTATTTCAACTGGACGCTGACAGAGCACCCCTAAATTTCCATATATTGTTGACATAAAATGATAACATTTAAAGAGATTGAAAATTGACGATGCTTTCATCATTTACTCACCCTCGTGTCATTCCAAACCTGTATGACTTCTGAGGAACATAAAAGAAAATATTCTGAAGTATTTTAGTAACCAAACAACAGTGGCACCCATTGACTTCCATTGTATGGAAAAAAAAGCCACTAAGACATTTCTCAAAATATCTTCTTTTGTCTTTCACAGAAGAAATACAGGTTTGAAATACTGAAGTCATACAGGTCTGGCATTATATGAGTGTGAGAAAATGATGGATAAATCTTTATTTTGCGATGAACTTTTCCCCTAAAATGCTCTTGATTCCAAATCTGGACAAATGCTGATATTCTAAATCCCAGTTTCAACTTGTCACAGGCAGAAATTTTTGGAATTATGAGAATGTGAACCTGGAGCTCTTCATTATGAAGGCATGTTGGAAGCGAGTGCAACACGAGTGGTGTTCATGTTCAGCATGCAAATATTGCAAACTGCTCTAAGACTGATAAAAACGAATCAAGTGTGAAACCACTGTTTTATAAGCCCTATGTTTGTTTGGAGTACACACAGCAAATTACACAGAACAGAGTGCTGCCTATTCCCCGTGAAGCAAGCAGAGCATGTACACTTATTTAATTAAAACCCAGCCTTTTGCAGTTTAATAATTGCTCAAGGTCCTATTGAAAATCAATTACTTTTTCAGCTCTAAAAACAATACCTAAAGCTCCTCTATTTCGCTGGAGTCTTTCTTTCCTCTAAACATCTCCACATTCAAATCAAAATAAGCACTTAAAGCAATCAATGCCTTTGTAGGTAAATATTGACGTAAATCGATTACCAAGTCTTTCTATGATGGCCTGCAGGGTTGATTAGATTTACAAGTAATGAGGTCTGCACCTTACTGGAAAACACACACACACACACAACTGTGACTCTCATAGTTCTTAACACAGTCCCTGTGATCAGACTGATGTCATTAAAGGTATTGACGTCCCATCTCTCTGAACGGGGACTCTAATTAGTTATTTGTTAGAGGAAACTGGTGCCTTCGAGACTAAAAGGTAATAAAGGCTTGTCAACATCAAGTGCTTCCTGTCTCTAACTGCTGTATCTCTACTGCCTGTACTGCACCTTACAACATTGTAAAGGCTACAGGCTACTACTGTAAGACTGTATTTCCTTTAATTTCTTGAATTAGTTAAGGGTTTCTATTGCATGACATTTACATACTTGGTTATTTTAAATTATTAAATTGAAATACTATATATATATTTTTTCCTATTTGAGCAATGTTAACATATTTTCTGCTATTCCACTTGAATGCGCAGAGACTGATTCCAAGACTGTCTTCTTAAAGAATGACACACTACACAACTATAGCTTGGTAGCTGTTAGCTGTTTTGAGTTGGCAACCAGCTAGTTACCAGTCTGCAACATGCAGTCGAGCAAGGATATTTATTTATGTTCTTAATTCTGTGCACACATGCATCTAATGTTGATGAATCTGTAATATTATAAACTAGGAAGCATGTTTACACAAATAATAATGTGCATAAAACACACCCAAAGCATCTCCATATGAGGGCTTAAAACCAGCTGAAAACACAATCAACTTTTATAAGGTCACCTAGGTATCTAATATTTTTAAATAACAACACATTAAAATAAGATATTTTGTAAAAATGTATGCAAAATGTACATTTATGTACTAATGTTGAATTGTAAATTATGATTTCCTTATAAATATTTCTGCAAACACATTTTATGCACACATATGTGCGTGTGTGTGCACAGTTACTAAACAAATCCCACTGAGCTACTAATATATTTGACTAATATACTTCAATAATGAGTTATTTTGGTCTATGTACAAATAAATACACACATATGCGCACACACACAGTGAGGAGCAGCTGTGGGGTTACTGACTGGAAGGAAGGGGGTCTGGAGTCTCCAATGCCTCCTGTCCTCTCCAGAGAGAGCGGCACCTCAGCTTGAACGTCTGCGCATATGGAACCACCATCAGAACCATGAGAGCCGTCGGCAGACACCAGCTGCACAAAGGAAACAATGTAATTAGTTTAGAGAAAAACAATGTAATTAGCTTTGAATTTAAAGAAATCTTCTAGGTTAAACTTTATTGACACTATCTGCAATTTCCACAGACAGCAGCATGAGTGACATATTGCTTTTCAAATACAAATTTACAGTAATGTACTTACAGTGTAAGTTTATGGGGCAATGCATTCAAGCATTCTTGAGAGTTGAAAGACAAACATGCTTGTTTAATAAAAACTTGCATTTGTTTATATGAATTATTTCATACAAAGATGTGTGCTGTTTAAGCTGTTCAAATGTGTAGCTTTTGACAATATTAAGATATACAGTATTTAATCTACTTTGAAAACAGTGTGTATTCTAATGTTTATTCCAGAACAAGACTACTACTATGAATGCATTACTGTAAATCTGATTTATTCACAAATTAAGAAATGAGTCAAAATGCTTTCCATGCTAATCATTAGCATGCCAGAACCAAACTTTCACTGAACTAGAAACATTCCTGTAACAAAATGAAACAAGGTGTGAGTCTACTGCCTTGCAAGTTCTCTCCATTTTCTTAAACAAACTCAAGCCTGAGGACACAGGGGGCATGTAATAACTAAGGAGTGAAACGGAATGAATCAGAATGCAGTGATCATTGGAGTCTGTTCCAAAGAGAGCATTCATATGCCTACTGGAGAAACAGAGGACCTCTTAGAAAACCCATCCGCTCTGACACATTCTGTGACATGGGCCACAATGTGCTGCATTTGAGTCCCAACACCACCCAAAACCTGTCTGATTTAATCTTCTTGTTATAGATGGGATATTTCAGGAGTGTTCTTTTACCCATCCTGTGACTTCACTTAGATAATCCAATCAGAACTAGTATGAAAAGGGCACAGCAAAAACACAGAAAATGGCCTTTTCAAATAAACCATGGATGAAGTTTTTGCACATTTTTGTATAATTGAACAGCTGTACTGACACATTACTAAATACAAAGGTCTGAAAGTGCTGGTGCAGTTCCACCCTGATCACTAGATGGCCCTCCAGCACA
This sequence comes from Botia almorhae, assembly GCA_036877575.1. Classification (NCBI taxonomy): domain Eukaryota; kingdom Metazoa; phylum Chordata; class Actinopteri; order Cypriniformes; family Botiidae; genus Botia; species Botia almorhae. Next base: position 19,807 of record JAZGTJ010005577.1, read on the forward strand.
TTTGCATTGGAGCGTCAATGCCAAGTTCTACAATGTCCTGAGCCAAATCCCTCCCTGTCTGAAAGCTTACACAGGCTCGTCTCTGCATGGGAAAGTTGCTGGTGTGAATCTGAAACAGGGGCAGTAGGAGGACACACATATTTCCCTAGCCCCAGGTTCCTGACTCTCCTGGCCACAAAGTTGGAAAAGCGCATATGACGATGGCAGGGAGTAAGCAGTGATAAAGAGCGCACCTTGTGTTTCTCCAAGGAAAGGAGGATTTGAGAGAAGGGGATCTGGCAATATAGCCACTGTGTGCATGAGCAGGCTTGATTGATTAAATTTTTTGTGTGTGTCTCTTGGCTAAACAGAGTAGGGTGTGTGTGTGTGTTTGGCAAAAGAGAATCAGAGGGAGGTCATGTGTATTTCTGCATAGACACAGAACCTTTATACATCTGATTGCCCATGAAATACAAGTAATAGGGAATCTGATAGTATTTTACTTACATGTGCCTTAGCTGTAAATAATATAGAGGAATGTAAGTGCGTTGGAACTCATTGGTATTCATGTATGAGTCAGGAGCCAATACCTCTGCCTGTGTGTGTGTTTGTACAGGTGTATTTATTTATGTATAAAGTAAAAATAAAACAGCATGTACAACCCTTTTTTACTGTAATGTGATGGTTTTCAGAGGGAAAAGAGGATATTCATTAAGAATTAAATGTGGGGCCATCATTAACCATGATTTCTATATCACAGGTAGTTGGGACAAACATTTTTGTTTTGGATTGAACTGCACTGATACTCCAGTACAGTCAAGAGTGCATGTGTGAATTTGCTTTAATTAAAATAATACTGTTTGAATGACAGATAACGATAGATGGCTAATGGTCTAGTGCATCCCTATTAATACCATCCAGTCATTTTAAATGATAAAATGGATTGTTTCAGCCTTGGAAGCTGATTTGTCGATAGCAGTGCTTTATTCAGGAAGGACCTCCCAAGCGAGCTATTATTTGTATTATGTTCTATAGCAACACTGTTACTGTAATGCCAAGCACTATGTCTTTTTATAGAAGCACTGCACACACTACACAGATTTAATGTAAATATGCTTGACATCACCGCAGGAGCAAATTTAGTTAGTTCACTCAATTGAATAACAAAAAAGAATAAACAGTCAGTTCTGATTTTATGTTGCCTTTAGGAGAATCATCTCAAACTCGTCCTTAAAGCGTCTATTTACTGTCACACAGCACATCAATGAATAATGTTTGACCCAACTCTGACATTAAAAGACAGCAGACAAACACCTTCCTATAAAAGCCAAAAAATCAAAACAACAGAACTCCAAACCTAAATACGTCAATCTGAAAGCTATGATTGGATATTTGAAACTCCATCCAACTTAAAAACACATACATGCTCAAATATTTCATCCAGTGGGAGCAGATGTCTGCTAACCGTTAAACACTTGCGGTCAATTTAACGCATCCAAACACAGACTCATGCTCGATTGAGCCGGTCTCTGAGCTCCCGTTGCCTGCTTTCAGATATTCATGCTTACTTCACACCCGAGTCACTTTAAACAAACCATTAACACCAACACCAAGACGGAAAGCACTGCTATGTTCTGAGGAGATATGAGATGAGTGTGGTTCTCTACAGTCTGCAGGTGTGCGTGCGCTCACTCACCCAGGATACGACACGTCCGTTGAAGCAAGGTAGTTTGGCACTGTCATCAGAAATCTCTTCCTTTACCACTCTGTAGAGACAGAAGGAAACAACAGGTCTGCTGAATGTTTCATCTGAGTAATGGACTCTTGAAAGCACACTTGATCTTCACTGTGAATATAAGTCCACTCTGGGTTGCTCTTGCAAATAGCACCTTTAATTTGATTTTACTAAATCAGTTCAATCAATAACATGGACTTTTATTTGAGATCAATGACAAAGAAGAAATGCATAAAGAAATGTGAAATAGTGTAGGTGGTTGCCAGGGGGTTGCTATGGTGTTCTGGGTGGTTGCTTAATGGCTAGTTAAAAAGATCTCCCAGGTGTCTATAATATATTTAGTTCTTTGTCTGTTTTATCATGCAAATTGTAAGGTAAATTATTTTGAAAAGCAAGTAGTAGTAACAAGTAGCACACTTTTTCCGAAACCGTCCACATGATTTGAGGTATCATTCATCTCTGCATGCACAGTGCAGGATGGGCTGCACACTGTAGTTCAATACTCAAGGTTAGGGGTTTGTTCTAATCCCTAGCCCTAAATATGAGCAATGGTGCTTTCCTTAGGGAACTCCACCAAATAAGTAACGGCATCAGCTCCACTTACAAAGGCCTCTTCACACACACACACCCACACACACACAGGTTAATTTAGACTCCCATAAAATAAAATTCACAGCACACACACCCCGTCCCTCCCCCTTCTCAGCTGCTCCTTAAAAAGCTGCTGACCCTGACTGACTCCTGTCGCCATGGAAACCTTTGTCAAAAAGGATGAGAGTGAAAGACAGCTGGCTGGTAAAGCATGTCAATTTGTCAGAGAGAGACCATGTGATCTATTAATAATAAAAATCTATTGAGCAATCATGATTGCATTCATGCAATATAAATCAAAACCACTCGGCTATCTTTAATCACACACATCTTATACCACAAGCAGTGGCAGTCTCTGCAGGAGTGACAGAACTGTGGAGCTATGCTACTGAACAAAAATAATGCACACTGCAAAATACACGTTTCTCTACTGATGTTTTTAAAATTTACTACATGAATATTACAGTGTTTTAGTCTTTAGACTTTATGCAATTTTAAGCAGGTTAAAATCATTTTTAGCAGCTACAAGAACTAACAATTATTAGCAGCTACAAGAATTAACCACAGATTTGCCAAAATAGTAGGTTTATGAAACACATATTGTCCTAGATAATAGTCATGCCTGAGATACTCTCCGATATCAGAATGTATGAGTATTACTACATTTCATATTTAATACATACAGAACTGTACATATTGGCAGCTGCTGCACAGTGGGTAGTACACATGTTTGTGGCTGTGCAATATCCAATCTGCTCAGCATCATGGCCCAATCCTGCGCTCCCTCCCTCTCCCTCTACTTTTCCTGTCTTTCTACACTTTCCTGTGAGTAAAAAGCCCTTAAATACAAAAACAAATAACTGCATGGGTCCAGCGCAATCAACCGTTCCATCATTTATGTATTAGGCTTTATTATCTCATCACTTCCTCCTCCAGTCTCAAAAAGGAAAATTTAATTCACACGAAATGAATTCAAACAGATGTTATGAAATCAGTCTTCTGCTTAACCTATTTACATTCACATTTAGAGCTTTATTTGAGTCATACATCCTCTCTTTCTGTCAGTTAAAGCTGATCTAATGAAATCCTAAAGCAGAAACTGTATGTGCCGAACTCACATCTGTGATGAGTCAGAACCGCTCAGGCCCAAGATCAATCTCATTCTGTCTCTGTCATGTCATGTGTGTCCAAGAATATTTGTGTCTATGTGTGGGTGTGTGTGTGTATAAATTTCTTTTTGTGCCAGGCAACAAAGTACAAATACAGCATACATTAAAACAGTGCTGTCAGAGCTATGCACACATCTATGTGTTCTAGCACTCATTTTTTGTTTTGAAAGATGCTTTTATCTAAAGCAAGTGCATTCAGGCTATAAACTGAATTTTATCAGTATGCACATTCCTACAACACATGACCTTTTCTAGCAGCATACTGTACCACTTGAGCTACAGGAAAGAATAAACAACAAGACAACAAAAACTATAACCCCGTAAATATTTTGAATAGGAACTATATTTGAACACTTTTCGCTCACACCACTAATCACAAACGCACACACACTGAATATGCTGTTAGGTCTTTATTTGCCTGTATTTGCATAAGCAATAAATTATATCCCACACTATGTAAATAAAGACCTCTGATTGGTCATTGCATGAGCACAATGATTGACAGCTTGCTGTAAATTTCAATCTGAGCACTTTTAGTGAAAGTGAAGCTTTTAGTGAAGGTATTTCACATTGTTTCACGGCATGGTCTAATCGTACTTGGGCTGTGCAATATAAGCTCAGCAGGGATGGTGACATAAAAGGCTTAGAAAGCAGCGCTACACCTCCTTTTTCTCATTCTGTTCTTCCCGTCTGCACTCTTCATTCCTTTGGCAGCATGAGGTCCCACTTCTCCTGAAGTAGAACCCTTTAAAATCACCCATTGAATAACTGCAGAAACCCTAAAATAAAACTTGCATTTCCAGGAAAAATAATAGTTTAGCCTAAATTGAAATCCAAATTCAATCCAAAATCAATTAAATTCTTCTTTAAAAAGTTATCTTTAAAAGAGAACTTTAAAGTTTCAAAGCTATATTCTATGTAATATGAAGCAATATGAACACTTTATGTGCACATTTTACTTCTTCGCACTTCATTTGACTTTTTATATGTAAAAATTTAAAGACAAAAATAAAAAAATGATTTTTAATAAATGTATAAATAAATGTGTGAATATTGCCCTTTAAAACATCTTGCACGACAAGGGTATCCAGCATAACCAAAAGGGGGTTTCCAGTTGTTTCATCTCCTTTATCTACAACTGCCATAACTTCTTTGTTACTGTTTTTATTACTTTATTCTCTTTCTCTGGTCAGCATATCCTCCAGGTCTTGTCCATATACTTTAGCCACAAAGCATAAAACACAAATATTTGCACACGCACCCTTCATCAAGTTAGCCCAGTGGAACTGGGCCAGTGTGTGCACACGACTCCTGTGTGTAGACAGAGACCATTGATTTGTAAGCAGAGCTGATCCCTAATGAAGAGATCTTCCTTCTTCATAGCTTGAGTTGATTAGATTCAGTCCAGAAAACAAGCCTTCACTCCCACAGCGAGAGAGATGGAGGAGGAGGAGAGAAAGAAAATTAGGGAGAAAAAGACAGTGCTTAAGAGTGAAAAGGAAGGGATGTAAGCAACCCAAATGCTGCGCCTGCGTTCATTTTGTCTATGCTCTGTCTTTAGAGACACAGCCAGGCCAAAGTCTGAGACCTCCAGACAATGAGACAGTAAAGCATTGAGATACTCAGAGACCTAATACACACACACACAATGCTAATAACCTGGATATTGCTCACACATACTATATGCTAATACTTTTCAATATACTTGAAGAACTGTACTTGCCACGCACACCAGGGAAAGGACAAGACAGGAAAATAAAGCAGGGAAAAGTAGGTCAGTCTCCTTTAAAGAAACATCCTTCCATCAGAGAGAACAAGAGTCAGCGTGTGGGTAAAATGCTCTCTGCTGCTCATGTTTGCCAGGTTGACCACCCTAAGAGCACACACATATTTTTTCTAGACATGCATTGGAAATCTCAAACATCTGTGTGTTACTCACAAACCATCTTCTTGATACCACACACGTTCTCTGTCCACCACATATTTCCAACTAAAACACTTTTTTTCCAACTAAGTGAGTGAGTGTACAGTATTGTGTGTGTTGTACAAGCATCATTAAATTCAGCAACATAACCCAAGAAAGTGTTGTCCAATTATTTAGTCATTTACACCAACAGTAACAATACTATCAATTATAAAAGTGTTCAGGTCATTCTCCTTAGTGGACCAAGCAAACAGGTCCCTTAGTCTTTGCTTCCTCCTGCTAGTCTTTAGAATATATATATATATATATATATATATATATATATATGTATGTATATCTGTATAATGACTCTATATTTCTGTACATGTGTTCTGTGATTTTAAATCAATACCCTCTGAATCTACAATTCTAACAAAGCGTTGCACCAATATTTGCACCAATATCCAGCTTTCCTGTGTCAGTATCCTCCATCTGTCTGTGAGTGTGTGCGTGTACTATAATGATAATCATGATGCTAATGACCTTACTGGCCCTGCAGCTGTTATGAGAGACTCAAGAGAGAAGCTGACACAAACACACAGCGCCCAAACTGACTATCATCACCACATGATCATTCTGTTCTTATACTAGTAAATCTAGACAATAATCTAGTGACCCTTTAAATAAAACGTACCTAACAAGATCTTTCACCCACCAATACCAGCTTATAAGGATGAATTACTGGCCTGGGGCAGTGGGAGAGTTTTGGGCAGTTGATGGAACCATCACATGCTTTATCGGGTCAGTGCTGCACTGTCACTAAATCCTGGGTGTAATGATTATGATATGCCTTACATTGATTAAATTTTATCAAAATGATGGGAATGGCTTATGATATTATTAGAAACATTGAATGCCACTGTATGAATTTACAGGTCTTGAAGCGATATGTAATATAAGCTGTAAAGGTTCCAGATATTATTCCAAACAAAAAGGCAAAAATAAAAATATTTTAAGATAATATTTTTGACCATGGACTGAAATTAACAGTCTGATCCCTTCCCTGAAGCTTATGATAAATCTACTGCGAGGTAAACTTCATGTTGTCATACCATATGATGTAAGCTCCAATGTCACAACACATTCCCGACATGCAATAAAGTCACTGTATGTAGACAGAACCAGTTCAGAACAGAAGGAAAGTGTATTGTTGAAAGTGTTCACATGGAGGGTTAAAAAGTGAGAATAAAGGTCTACTTCTGACATCCATGATAATAAATTACATCTCTCAATAAAGTATGAAGCTGAGGGTGTGTAAGTGAAAAAGAGAGCTAGTGAGGAGGGAGAAAGAGATGAACCATGAAGGAAGAAATCTGACTCACTGATAAAGATATAAAGCCTCATCAGAAACCAAACGTAACCGCATCATTCTGCCCTTTCACTGCATGAGCTATAACAACACCACCTCATTAAATAGAGATGTAATTTATTATCATGCAAGTCAGAAGTAGACCTTTATTTTAAGATGATTTTATGAATCGAAAATGAAACCAGTCATACCTGGCAATTCATTTGGTATAATCTGATTGTATATGCCATACTGTAGAAGCCTGTAACCACAACTCGTGTCAGAACAGATTATATCAATATCACTAGCACTAATCTGCCTTCACTTAATTGGCCTGTTGTTCTCTAGGGCTGGGTATCGTTCCAAAATTTTCGATACCGATTCCGATACCGATACCCTGAATTCGATACCGGTTCCGAACGATACTTTTTTCGATACTTTTATTTTAAGAAATATATTTGAACAAGATTACAAAACACATAATCTCAGAGAAACTTTGTTTTTATTTTTTCAGGATGTTTGTGACACTTTTCACAGCAATGAAATCACTCAACAGTTCTTCTTCAGAAAAATTAGC
>JAZGTJ010005578.1:0-27102 GCA_036877575.1 Botia almorhae
CTTGCCCTCTGTCATAACTCTGTTTGTTTTGATGGACCAATGGGGAACATGAACAGACACTGGCTGCTAAGGATGGGTGTAGTGACTTTACTAGACAGGTGCATCCTGGTGAGAGATTGTGACAAAGGAAAGACTTTGAACTGTGCGTGTGCTTGTGAGCTCAGCTGCACTTAGTACTTTTTCCTGGCAGGAAAGAAATAATTCCAAACTCTCGCATCTGTGTTAGTGTATGTATAGCTTTTGGGTTCTCCACCACTTCATGAAATCACAGTAAGTACTGGTGTAATGGTTTAAAGTTTTCTTTAATGTGAAGCTTGATTCTGTTGCTGATGCTGTTGGTGGTGTTAGTGATTTAAACTGGTTTTAAAAATAGATGCTGGATATATCATGTTTATTAAACCTGAAAGCCTGCCACATCTGTGATTTAGACATCATGATCAGAGAGTATCAGAGAAAAAAAACATCAATTTCTGAAGTAATAATAAGGTGATGTCATCCGCTGATGTCATCTCTTTTACTGTCTCACATACACACACACACACACACACACTGTCTGAGGCAGAATGGATGAGATCATTCACAGGTATGAAAGACAGGGAACAAAAGAAATAACTGGCATCCTGTGTCTGTAGCTTATGCTCTTTCCTGCCATTCAGACATTGCACACCTGCTTACGATTTAAAGGGATGTGCTGGGGAAAAACACATCTGTGTTAATGACTGATTCTACATCTAAACCTTTCTAAAAACCCTCTCTCTTTTTGTATGTGTGTTCAGGCTGGATTTGAGCTAGTGTCAGTAGATGGAGAGTCCCTCCAAGGTGTTACGCACCAGCATGCCGTGGACGCCATTCGGAGGGCTTTCAGCAACAAGGCCAAAGACCCCATGGAGTTTGTCATCAAAATTCCTAAGAACCCGGGGGAATGACTTGAAAGCAGCCAGGAATCGAGAGACATGTTCAGATGGCTTTACTCTAATGCTGCTGGTATAAACAAAGGGCACATGTCCAGCCTGGAATCGAAATCATGCCATTGTATCCAGTGGGGTGAGAGACAGACTCCTAACCAAGAATGTAAAAAATGGGCTTCCACAAAATGCTACTGGCCATTCAGAGATGCTGACCTTTTCCTTTCCTCTGTTAAAAGTTGCTTTGTTGTATCAATTTCTTCATATTCTGTTTACAAAAAAAAATCATTCATAATTTTTAAATTTCCACCATTAAAGGCACAGACACCCAGTGTAAATGTGAGTTGTGGGTTTCTAATTTTAGCCTCGGTCAGCGAGCGAGATAATTGTTACACATGAGGCCTCTCTACATTCATGCCTGAAAGAGATTAAACAAGGCCATGTTATGGATTCAGATCCAGATTAGGCCTTGTATTTGTTTTGCTGGTTTGGTTAATGCCTAGGGGATTATTACAAAATGTAGACAATCTCACTGAAGATTCCTGAGTCTCTAAAAGAATATCTATTTCTTACAATATATTTCTATGTGCACTCATAGCTAAATTTGTATTTGTGCCTTAAATTTGCACATAGGGACAGTGCAACTGAATTACTTTAAAATACTTTGTGATGATTGTAGGATCAGTGTTATACTGAGAGATTCTGTTAGCATCTAGGACTGAATGTACAACGCATTAGCTCTGCATTTTTGCAATTCATTTTATTATAAAAGACATTGTGTGATTCTAAATAATAAAAAGGTTAAATACACGCCAACAGGTTTCCATTGTGTAAGATCTTTCAGACTGCACTTCCAACCTTGAACAATAAATCAAGTTGCTATAATTGATCAAATACCTTTTAATCATAATTTCTTTAGTGTCATTGACTGAACATTGATTTATTTTTAGGCGTTATAAATGCATTGCAAACTAATACTAGTGAAAACTACAGTACACACGTCACCTTTGAACTGATGTGGCCACATACGCATCATTGGTGATTAAAGGTAATAATTAAACAATGCTGCATTCAACATAAGGTGGCGTCCTTTAATTAAAAACATTTTTACAAGAAATATACAGCATGGAAATATACATACATGACTACAAACATTATAGATTGACAAAACACACATGGACAATATGAGGGGAAAAGATTAAACGTTAATTGGCTTTGGTCTATTCACAGTGGTTACACCTTTAACATAGATATTTTGCGCGTGTAAAAACAAATATATTGATTATGTCGATAATCTTACAATATAAGAAATATTTACATGTGTAGTGTAATCAGGGGTGTGATTGAGTGATGTCACTCAGGACGATGCAGTACTGTTAAGGGGACTGTTTGTACGTGTGCTATAGGGATTGTACTGTCATATAAATGATGAAACATACAGGTTTAGATTAACAATCTGATCAAAGTGTGGTCAACACACAAATCTCACCCATCCAGTCATAGTGCTTCTCTGTCAATTCATAAGTATGATTCTCAGGTAGTGTCTTTATAAAGGTATTGCAATCATGACAAATGTAACATGTTATCACTGTTCCAGAATATTACCAACAACAGGTCAAAACAATCACAAACAATCACAGACAATCACAGACAAAGTGTCTGTGCAGTTGTGAAAAGTACAACACACTTTTTGTCTTTTGTTTGGTTAGAAAGGGAAGCACTAAATAAACATACTGATGTGTGAACATACTGATGGAAAAACAATTCAAATCTTTGGTTAAAATGTGATTTTGCATGCAGTGTTCTTACTACATCACTTTTTGCCATTTTATTAGATCTTTCTCCCTGATGTCATAGAATCTTACATTGGAGAATTAAGCATCATTGCAGATGGCCATTTTGGCCATTGTGATTTTTGTGCCTGTTCTGAAAGGCTCAAAAGCTCTGAACATTGCCTAGTTATCAGCTTTCTACAATCGGCTCCTATATCGCAATGGCCATTGGTAATGATGCTCTAGACAAGGACAGTTTAATACCTATGCTGTAGATTCCATTAGATTTAAAAAGCACTAACTACCATATGAATTGCTGTTTGAGCTCCCCATTGCTGAAGGCAAATGGTCCCTATGGATGACAGTGTGCGAAAATTTGTAATACAGATTTGTTAAACCCACAAAGTTACCTGTGTTACCACAAAATAGCTTGAGGTGCTATATATAAAAATATACATCACATAAATATTTAATTCCTTCTTAATTTTTTTAAAGGTTCTGTTCTGTAAAAAACAACAAGGTTTATATAGTTTATAGAACAACTATTGTAACCTACATGACTTGTGTGATAACTTGATACCAGTTGGTCTGGCATCAAAAATGCTACTGTATCATGCACACATGCATTTCACTAAGCACAGTGTGCATGGCAATACTTAGAAGGTCACACGAGAAGAAAAATATATTTTGGCTCTACATTTGTTAGTTATGTTTGCTAATATTTAATTATAAAAATAAGACTTCTATATTAGTGATTAGTATAAAATGGAAGCAGTGGGGTTATGAGATGAGTTGACACAATGTTATTGAGTACTCTAAACATTGCCATAACAACTAAAACACCATGAAATAATGCAAATAATGCAACCACACTGCAGTTTCAGTGACCTAACATGAGATGCTTAACAAACGGTCTCCAAGTCTTTTCCCATCAGTGCTAATGCTGGTACAAAATGGGGAGTGGAGTAGTGTGTTCTGACTATTAAATTATGATATTCAGCAGATTCGGCATGAACTTAATTAAACGAAGCTGACATGTTTAGTATGGTTCCTCTCACTGAATCTTTGACCTTTTCAGGGTTTCTTTCCTGGGACAGTCATGTGGGCTTCTGATTGTGCATAAGATAATAATGTAGTTACGAAGAGATTGTAAGAATTACAATAGTGGTTTGAAGACATCCTTCCTTCAACATTGGCATCAATGAACTGCTGTTTGCAGTCATTGTACATTTAATCTAAATCACTCCGTTTTTGAGGCAGTGTGAGAAGAAAATACTTTTTTTGACCTCTGCTGAGAGGCCCAGGTCCAAATGGCACGTCTGATTCAGACTTGGAGTCACTCTGCATTGTAGGTCCATGAAGTACACAAGACTGTAGGATGTTCCATTTGTCATTTTAGTTTTCAGAAAGGTGCCCACAATTGCTCCTTCATGCTCTGTTTCCAAGCCTGCACTGGTGTGGTCTTCACAACAAACTATTATCCAACAGTCTATGTGACCAAGCATTTGGGGTGCTATTCGGGACAAGGTCATACCCCGACATGGGTAGGCCCACATGGAATCTGTGTATGCAAAAGATTGTAGGAGCAAAGAAAATACCCAATATGCATACATGCCCTCCCCCTTTATATCTTTATTAAATTGTTTGCCTAATTTGATTTGTTTTTGAATGCCAACAACAGTGTAGTACTAAGCTTCATTAATAATTTTTACCAAGTTTAAATACATTTTACTGATTTCCCCCAAAAATCAATGCAGAGAATGCAGAAATAGTCTGCAGATTCTATATGGGCCACAACATGGGAAACCACAACAATAACAAATAAGTATTTTTGAAAAGTGTTGAGAAGCATGCCTGTGATGACTGGTGCTCCTCACACAACCACACTTAAGGTTAATTTTGGGAAGGATCAAAACGGTTGATGGCAGACAGCAAGACGGTAGGCTAGATTTCAGTGGCAGTGATCTCCTCAAAGTGGATCTCGTTGCTACGCATGTCAAACTCCTCCATGTCCCTGTTCTCCAGCTCCAGACTGAGCTCCCTCATCACACGCTCCAGGTCACGGTTCCGACGATACATCTGGATGTAGTTCTGTTGCAGCTGTTTCTGGTAACGGATTACTTTGTCTTTCTCCTCCTGCCACACCCTGCGCTCCTCCTCAAAGGACTCCAGCTGGTCCTCACTCCGCCTTCTTTCATATATCAGTTCCGCTCGCAGTCGTTCCACCTGCTGACGAAAACCATGTAGTACGTCCACACTCTGCCTTTGCACTTTCGCTTCATCACTCTCATATGCTAGAAGCTGCTCTTCACTGCTATTGTTCCGAAATGCAGGGCTGATTCGATGGGCAATTCCCACTCGGCTTTGAGGCAGGGGCAGGCTCATGCATTGGCCTTTGGATGGTTGGGAAGTGGGTACTGCAAGAGCCTCTTTGAGACGAAGAGACTCTTCTTCCAAACGGCCAACCTTCTCTCGCAGGAGCTCAGCTTCACTCTTACGACGCTGCAGCTCATTCTCACAAACCTCCAGTTCTAGTGTGCGGGTGCGGGCTATGCCATGGGCCTCTTGTGAGTGAGCCTGGCTGGCTTGCAGCTCGGAGCGAGCTTCTCTCAACTGAGCCTTCAAAGCAACAATCTCACTGGCCTTCTGGCCAAGGTCTGCTTGTATGTCCTTCAGCTGCTGCTTCAACAGGGAGATCTCACCTGACTTCTGACACACCTGTAACAAACAGACACAAAGCATGAGCCAAAAACTAATTACATGCTCAGCTATGCTCAAGGCTGAGATAAAAGATATGCTCTACACATCTACTTCAGCCCAATGGCGAGACGTCTCAGCTGGCTACCAGGTCTCACCTCCCACTTTGTTTCTTCTAGACGGGGACCTAGTTGAGTCTGCTCTCTCTCAAAGGAGGCACACCTCTTCTCCAGTGACTCCCTTTCCTGCAACAGTTGAGAAAAGTCCTCCTGCAATTTCTTCTTTTCCTGCTGCAGTTGGAACACTTGCAGCTGAAGAACCTGTTGCGCACGTTGTGCCTTTAACTGCACCTGCTTCATCTTTGACGCACAACTCTGCCGAAGATCCTCCATCTCCTGCTCACAACGCTTCTGCTTCTCCTCATACACCTGAAGACATGGACAAGACACATAATCTAGAGGTTAAGCTTGTTTTGTCTTTGCATTCCACTGTATTAGAACATTCCCTATCAAATTTCACTAACAATTTGTAGACACTGAGACACTGCATGTTTTCTCCATGATGATCACCTGACAGATGGCTGCCTCATTTTCATCCAGGTTCTCCCTGAGTTGTTGCAGCTCCAGGTCTCGTTCCCTCAGTTTCTCTTCAAGTTCACGAATGACCCCTTCATATCCTTCACCTGGAGCTGGGGACCGCCCACAAGATCCGCTGTCTGACAAGGGTTGACCTCTGCCACTTAAAGACCCTGTGCTCTTACTTGATGATGATCGACCACTGTCGGAATTAGAATGTCCGTGACCACCGCTGGAGCGTGTGGTTTCCATGTTCCCATTGGACACCTCACTCTGTGCCAGGCTGTACCCAGTGCTGCTATAAGTGGGCAGGCTGGAGAGGGAGTTGCGTCCTGAGTCAGACATGGTACAGGACTGGCTACTCCGTGCATTGCGACCCCCACTGTATGAGTTCCGCTTCTCTGCACAACCCAGCCCTGTTCCACCACCAGGAAGTAAGAGGTTGAGGCTGCCCTGGCTTTCAGACAGACTGCCCCCTGGCCGTGGAGACAGGTACTGCACAGAATTGCGATTCTTGGGCACAACCGGCTTAAAGGCAGTGGGACGGATCAGTTTCTTCTCCATACTCTGTGATCAAAAACACACAGTTAAGGGGGCTACTATTTAAATACTGATTATCCACATTATAAACAGTGAAACCATAACCACTTACGGTCACAGTCTGTGACTATAGATACGATTTAAGGTCACTCTTCCTGCTATCTTTTTGCACATTCAGTAAGCAGTTTTCTAATGATTTTCTCAGGCCTCATTGTGTGTAACCGAGATGTGCCATTGATTAGCTGTGTACAGTGAGTGATGGCATATTGACATATTGCATTATCTGGGAGTCTAGTAATTAAAGTCTTACCCAATCAATAGTGAAATAGCCAAACAAACATTCATGTATTGTGTGTAAAGAGCATCAGCAAAACCAGTTTTCAAGGGATAGTTCACCCCAAAATAAATTGTTCATGTTCATTTTTGGGCCAACTATTCCTATATGATGAATGAGAAACATGGTTTGAAACGTCATTTATGTTATACAAATCACATACATGAAACAATAAAAATTTACAAGCACACCCAGACTTACCTTCTCCAGCCTGCCTGACACTGGTACGAGCTTAGGTGGAGGGCCACCAATGTTTCCATTCATGCTTCTGTTACCGGGAGGCTCTTCTGTATCACTGCATGGGCTGCATGCGGATACGTGATTATCATTCCAGTCGCCCACTGGCTCATCGCCCAAATAGCCATAGTTACCATTGCTGGCAGAGATGAGGGCAGAGGGCTTAGTTTTAGGGGGTAGAGGAGGCTGGTTGTTGAGAAGCTGCTCCTGTGAACTGGCACTGCGAAGCGTCCCCTCTTGCTGCCGAAAACAGCTGGTAGCTGGTGTAGGTTTACGATACTTGGCACCAAAGTCACTGATGGCTCGGCAGTGGCGCTCCTGGTACGTACGTCCAGAAATCAGGCTGCTTACAGAACCCATGGTGCCTGCCGCTGTCACAGTGGGGGAGTGAGATACTGAGAAGCACTGCTGGACGTCAGCACTGGGTTTTGGGTGATCAGTGGGCACAGGCAGTGCCTGAACTAAAGCCATGGTGAACACGCACCCAGGACATACAATCTGTTGAGGGAGAAACAGAAAGACAGAACTTAAGTGGTCAAATTGGGCTGATCTCCACGTGACCTGTAAATAAACTTCTAACTTTATTTCCCATAATTGCACCTACTTTACTCTACTTCAATAGGGTTTTTTTATTTGTGGAGTTGCAAAAAATAACTTATATTACATGTCACTTGAGCACAATGGTGAGTTCCTGGCTTGCGAAATGCTGGACTCAAACCAGCAACCTTTGGGTTACTAGCCCTGAGCCTTAACCACTGCACTTATACACCATCATTCCATTAATATGGCTTTACTATTACAAGCAATAACTTTACAGGCATTAAAAAACAACATGAAATAACCAATGAAACTGGCCAATGTAAAATAGATTGGCGAGCATTAGCGGTGAGTTATGTAGCTGTGAGGCAGGGTTTAATTTGTGGATGGACAGTGAGGGGTATATATATTGAGCCTGCTGCTGTGTGCTAAGAACAGGCTCATCATGTGGAATAATCTGCAAAGTGTCTGCCAGTCCAATCAATTCCACACACAATCCCAAAGCACTTCAAAGAGCATTCCTTACTGCAACATGCACAAGAAACACGTTGCCAAGAGAGCTCAAGCTATCATGACTGCAGTGGAATCCCAATGACCTCTGCTAGAGGGACTGAGAGGAAAAGAGAAAAAAGCCAAATACAACAGTGTATCAGCATCAGTCTGAGTCAAACTTTTATGAGACAGTACCTTTTTCACTCATCTGTTTCTCCAGCAGCCCCCACATGCCATTTTAGCTGAGTTTTGAATTCTGATGAGGCCAAAGTGGCAGACATCAGCATGGGAGGGCAGCATTCTGATGCTCTGAGGACTGTGACCAGCCCTGACCTTTCACATTGTCCGCAGAGATTATTTTCTTGTGACACAGATTTCATTTGCATGTGAGGGCTTGATGGTCATCCTCTTTAACATCCAAAGTCCTTTAATGCAGCATCTTTATTTAACAACCAGTATAATTAATCAATTTACACACATAATATTCATAAATTCTGTATTGATTCAAGATCAATGAATTGTATTGGCACCAGTACGATGTCAGTGAAACAAAAAGAAGATTTCTCTGAATAAATCCAGATGTGTACTGACATGGCAATGGGAATCTTTTATTTCCCCAGCTGAAAATGTGGTTATTACAGTAATAATAGCAGAATAGTTGTACAGAACAGTAAAGTGAATGAGGTGAAGCACAAAGTTTTAAAGAGAGAAGTGAGGGGGATAGCGTGACTCGTTCAGAATAACAGTTTCCAGGGCGGTTCTCTGCGACTGCTTACGCACATGGTTCCACTAACGTGGCTATCAGGTATTTCTGCTTCAGTTGTTCTTATGAAGTATGTTTCTGTAGCTATTCCAGCTCTCTAACTGCGCTGTGGCTATGGCATGGAGCACAAAAATGAGACCTTAATGCATAAAAATTGCAGCAAAAAAGCAACTGCATTTGCATAACAGTTTATAATGGACATGGTGCATCTAATATGTGTTAGAATGTTTAATGGCCCTAATATAGTTATGTAAAATCAACAAAAACATTCATATATTTTTGGGTCCAAAAAGTATCCAAATAACTTTGGAGTTACTATACACGTACATACTATATTCTAAACATGTAGCTTTATGCGATTGAACATACGTCATGCTTTATCCTATAACACATGAATGCAACAAATGCAGCTCTCTCACTTGTACTCTCTGCCTCTTTGATCTACTGTATTTGGCCAGCAATAGAATGGTGTGGCTGGCAGCTGCAGGTGTTCCTAATCAAATTCCACAGTAAGATCTGATGGCTGAAATCTCGTTATGATAAGTCTTAATAGCTCAGCATCCAGCGGAAAGGATTAGCAGTGAGGTGTGAATCTCTTTGGGATCATGGAGCTTCTCTGTGGAGTCTGGATAAGAACAGGGTGGAAATGCCAGCATTGAGCCAGGAACCCAGCAGAGTTCCAAATCTCTGGGCAGAAATCCCTAAATCCTTAATCACATTTGGTCTCTGTTTGGTTCAAGTATAGTTGTGGAGCAGGATATTTGATGTTTGCTTAGATCCTGATCAAAGCTTCCTACCATGGAGACGTTAGACATGACATTTGGGAAACCTTTGTTTTGATAACGGCAGGATTTTTTCTTGTGCATAGAGGTATACGTCTACCTCATCACATTATCCCTCACTTATATTCCATCACTGATTTCTTTACTGAGATTTTTAGGTCATGTAAAGTGTAATGTAATCTGTTAAAACAAGTCAGTTTTTAAAAATATCTCAGACAAAATGTATCAAACATACATCACGTTAAACAGACCTCACAGGCGCACACATACATAAACACTGAAATGAATCAAACTAGAGAGCAGTGGAGGCAGCAAAACGGAAATGCTGACCTCATCTAGTACTTCATATGATTGTTGAAAGTGAAACCACACATCCTTATTCACACACTGTGTGTGTGTGTGTGTGTGTGTGTGTGTGTATCCCAAAATAGAGTGGACGAATGTACATGCCAAGACAATTTTCCATCTAAACAAACAAGACAAATTAATCCCTAAGAATGACTCATTTGCTCTGTTCCAAAACCTTGTGAGCTGCCTAATGAGAACACATTTTAAGACATCACTAGGTGTGCTCCTGATGTAAAGGCTGTTCCAACAGGTAAACATCTTAATTACACTGCTTCCTAAGATACCTTTTTAAGGGAAATCCTAAGGCAGCAGTGCATGATTTTTTTTGCCAAAGAGGCAATCCCAGAATGCATTGCAACATTCCAAAACCCAAGGTGGTGGACAACGAGAGAAATATACATATATAAATATAAACCATATAAAATAAATATATTTTAATATATTCAATTTATTGTTACATTTATTTATTTTTATATAATAATATATTTAAGATATTTTTTATAAAAATATAAAAATAAATATAAATATAAACATGTATTCCCTTATATGTTGAAAAAGCACAAATAAAAATTGCAGTGTAATTAAAAACATTAACATGCTTATGTGACTCTAGTCTTAGTATTCTCTGGTGCAAACAATAACATAAATCTACTGATTAAACACTTACTAATTATACAGCCTCAGGTAATAAATAAAGAATCACCTGATCATTCTGATAATTGTATAGTAATTTTTTATTAGTCAGACTACCCATTCCTTTATTTCTCCCTCCATTTTTTCTTATTCAGTCATTCTACCTGATTTCTTCTCTCTCATTCCAGTTTCCATATTTCCTGTTCCTAAAGTTACTTTCTTTTGACCCCTTAACCTCGTCTCTTACGTCCTGTCCTCTCTTTATCTTGCACCAGATCGTTCTCGTTTATCAGGTCTCTCACATTTCCTCTACATTCAAACATTCAAAGGTGTTACACTTATACCAGTGTGAGTTACAGACATAAATCAGTGTCCTGCTTCAATCACATGTCTAAAGACCCCAGTTGACTCTGACGACTGTTCGGCAACCTGTCACCCTTCTCTGACACTTCCTGCCAGCTGCACTGTTATTGTCCAACTCTATGAGATAACATACACAATGCTAAAAAACACAAACAAACCAAAAGAAGATCATTGTCACATGATCACAATAGTAAACAAAATATACTGTTAGTGTAGTAGGACCTACTTTGAAAAAGATCCCTGATTAGGTTGCTGCAATTACAAGGTGTGTGCTACAACACCCATGTATTATTTATATTGGATGGAGAGTAATTGTAGCAGTAATTAGGGTTAATTATTACATTCTTTGTTATTTAACAGAGGTTGAAGGAAATAAACAATGCACTGTGACTACACAAAACCAAACTGCATAATCTATTAGTGTGACTAATTAGATACAATTGTTGCTAACACCAGAACAGCAACAACACCAGCAACTTTGTCCCAATACAAACTGTGTGCTGTGTTTCCTGCTGTGTGTAGCACTTGTATCTGTAGATGGACATCAGTGTTGTAATTAAATAGCTTCTGTAATTAAAGTGCTTCTGTAGCTTAACTGATAGGGCACTGGGTTAGCAGCACAAAGGTTGTGGGTTTGAACACATTCTGATAAATTGTATACTTTGAATACACCGCAAGGCGCTTTGGATCAAAGTGTCTGTCAAATGCATACGTGTAATGTAAAATGTAAAGTTTTTATTTGTAAGCAGAAGACATTTTTGTCTCATCTCAACAGTCTGTGTGTCACATTTCAGCATCGACTGTCACAATGTAATGTAGGTTTTGCAAAGCAACCGTTAATAAAGATGAGACAATTAAAAACTATTCTGAACTTGGCTGCAAACACACAGTTCATAAGTGAATGTGCTTAAAATGAAGCTTTAAAGGTACAGAAGTCAAAAACTGCCCATGCAATTTTAAGGGTAAAAAGAAGGTGGCAAGATGCATAAACTAGTGTGGACCTCAAGCAAGGAAAAATGACAGAAAATCAGGTTTAACAACAGAAAAATGTATAACGAGGCTTAACATTTTGCAACATTAAGGCTATAAAACGTATTAAACAGAACAATAACTTGCGAGACAACTATACTTTGTGCTTCTGCTTGTTGGTTAAAAAACACTGCCACCTGTTCGCCACAGCGGGTCTATGAATCCACTGTGATCAATCCTGTGCTAATCTGAGAGGCCAGTGGGATCCAGACTGCTCAGAATTACTTCTCAATATCACTATGATACAGCAACTACTAAAAGTATGTGACAAAGTCGTAGTATCTCCCATGTACTCCTATGTATGTACTCCCTCATTACCAGCAAAGTATGTACTTTTAGTTTGTACCAGAAGTTTGCAAACTGGGATTCAGACTCAGTTTTTTCATAAGCTTTTGTTCTTATTAGCCAATGTTCTAGATGTTAAAGACATGATCAGTTAAATCACGGCTGTCAGCCAGTCTAAACAGTCCACTGGCGCACTAGTCTGGAGGAATAGTCATGAATGACGCATTAAAAATAATGGAGTCAATGGAGCACAAGAGAGGGAGTTATTGCCATTTGTGAACCTAGATATCCTCCTCTGTGTCCTAAAATGTGCAGACTCTCATACACAAATTCACTCTCTTCTGTCAGTCCATTTTTCACTCTGTTCCCTTTTAAATGACGACAATGACTCACTGATCACAACTTCACAGTTGTCTTATTGTCTGAGACTGAGGATTATGCTTTCTGGCACACATACCACACTACTGAGTGTGTCGTCATTAATCATGTGTGTAAAATTCTGTGTGTCAGGGAAATGAGGCAGAATTCAATCGCAGGGCTGCCAGAGTGTTTATATGAATTATTGATAAGGAACATCAAGGACTTTTAAACCCTCTTAGGACATCTTATTTGGTCTCATTGTAAACCTGTGCTGACACTACCTACAATGTGTGTCTGGGGAACTGGTTGAGATGTCAAGCAGAGAAAGGCAATATCCATTTGGCAGTATCTAAGTGAAGTGCTAAAATTTGGCCAGAATTAAATAAACTTTTCTTGCAATTTTTATACATGCAGTATTTATGACCTGAATTTTATTATATGACCACACTGAAATTATTTTGTCATACCACAGGACTAAGTGAACTGCACCAAAAGCAGAAACTTATTTTAAAATGTTCAGAAACCTGCTACATTGGTTAAATGGTAAATAAATAGGTTCAATGGCAAATATTTAGAATCCAAAACATTTAAATTCAACCGAATATCGAGATGCTATGTTATTTGTCAACAACCCATGTACAAACCTTTTTATGAAGCTCTTATATAATTATATAAGAAAAATGATAAAACACTTAAACATCTTAAGAAGTGTTGTGGCTCACAAAATAATTGAGGGTCCAGCCAAATAAATAATTTAATAGTTTCAACATAAAATTTAAAATCCCTAATACAACACTATAGCAGAGATTTACACATGGCTGTGGTTAAACTCGTACTCGGTGTAAAGCAACTAATTTAATGTTAAAATCCCTGTAGCTCTTTCTTTCCAACTCTATTAATTTGTGTCTTTTGTTGCTGATACGCTGGATCAAATTAAAAGAGGCGGGAAACACTGCCTGCAGAACAAGCATTATTGGCCCCGCTACTTTCATTGCCAACCTGTTGCTGTTGCAGGCTTTGGCTTTTGACTCTGTTTGGGGCTGTTGCCATGGCACTTGAGGCCAACATGTGCACTGCTTGGGGTGGGGGGAGAAGAAAAGAACTCCACAGAAAAGAGAGGAAAGTGAGAGACAATGAGAGACAGAGCAAAAGAAAGAGAGGCAGAAAGTAAGAAAGACCAAATAAAAGGCACAGGTGGAGTGCAAATGAACGTGTATAAATTGAATGTAGGAAAAAGATGAAATGAAGGAAATAAATGGATTCCATAAAAGATTTTGTGAGCAAGACTTGGAGATTCAGTAAGTTTCAGGAAGACAGGGGGCTGGTCGGCTCTTTAGCATCTCAAAGGATATGGGTTCTATTAAAAGCCCCCTTAAACAGGGGCCCGAGTCACCACACAAACCTGCTGAAGACAATCAGGCTCTCCTCTCCTGTCTCACTGTCCGAGCCTCCCTGGGCATCTTATCCAGCAGGCCTTTCAGAAGAGTGCCGGCTGGCTCGAACTTTAGAATGAGATGCAGCAGGCGCTGTTTCTCATACAATACCACATAGAGCTACTGCCATCTGGACTGACACTACCTGCCAATCAGCACCACACATTTTGTTTCACCCAGTGTGCAGTGCTAGAACCACTGGCACAGGGCCAGCCGCCAGCCGTGGTGCCAGTGGTTTACATTTACTGTGCATGTCAGCAGGAGACACGTCCCTTGTTCTCAGTATAAATTACTTTAGATGCAGAACCAGAAGTCATTTTAAATAACATTACAATCCTGTACATCAAGTTAATTTCACACAGCATACGAGTATGCAAGTGTACTTTAATTTTTGTTTCCTCTTCCTAAACTCTTTACTGTTAGTCATACTATAGTCTCATAGTCCCATAGTCTGTGTGCTGACCACCTGATGCATAATGTTACCAGAAATGGCAAAAGATGGCTAAACCTTTCAGTTCCAATTTCATTGGCTGACTGCTGCACAACTGCTGGGAGTCGGGAGGCACAGGTCAGCCTAGAAACCAAGTTGTGCTTGCAAGGTTCCTGGTTGATACAATGAGTGCTTTTGAGGAAGACTGGCTCAAGTTTGTCAAGTTAGTGGTACTAAATCTGAATAAAACAAAGTTTTGCCTGGGCACTTTGTAGCAAGTAGATCTATGGGCTGTTTATTAATTATACTTTAAGTCTGTACATCATTAGATTGTATACATTTTTGAGGGACAGAAATTCTAATGATGAAGAATTATATATGTTTTTCTCTATTTTTTCAGTGTACAGATCTGCTTACAGATCGACGCTGCTGTTCAATTGTTTTCCATGCCAGTCTATGCTTGTGGTATAGGTGAGTTCCCCACCCCTAAACTCTGGTTAGTTGCTGTAGATGTTAGTTAAACAATCACGTCCTGTCTAAGTAGGCCATTCTTAGCAAATAACCTGTCAAATGGACAAGACTTTGGTGATGACTGAAAGTTTGGCTATGTAAAACTAGTCACGCTATGGCTCTGTGGTTAACATAGTACAGTAGATCTTTTTTAGTATTTTACTTATTTTAATTCTCAGCATTTCTGTCTATGTTTGCAAACAGCAGAAAATCATGCAGCATAGGCATGTAACAATCAGGAGCCAGTTGTTTTGGACTCGGCTGAATTTCCAACCGCTAATGATTATTCAGTTGAGTCCAGTGGTCAAAAACAGACACTTGGAATAACGGCAGCGTGGAGAGGAGCTGTGGCTCCACCACACTGTTATTACTGCTGGAGTGGTTGTGCTGAAGAACCGCTGATAGGATGGTAATGAGCGATGGAATCATTTCTCCCTCAGTACTTGGTACTTTCTCAGTACTATAATGTACTTGGTCTTGGTCACTGAGTTTGGTATGGAAAAAAAGATATTGATCCACCAGAGAAAGGAGGAGGCCACAGAGCCATCTGTTATGAACAAGGCAGAGGACAGACTGTTCTGTTTTTTTAAAAGAGTAAATAAGGACAAGCTATTGCCCAGCAGAAACAACAGTAAGCCAATGCAGATGTTTCTTTTTGTGTCTTTTACAAAAGGTTTTGAGTGTACAAACAAGCAATCTTTAAATCCAGATTTGGTTGAATAAGTCCAGTTATGTGTTGCCAAGATATTTTGTGTACATCTCTTACAAAAAAAATCCATGATACTGTGATGGTACCATGCTACAGTGATGGTAATACCATAGTACTCTCTAATATACCATGATACTAAAAGATGTCCATATACATGTACCATGGTATTAACATTGTTGTCCAAGATGCATCAAAGAATGTTACCATTCCCAAGATTTCACAGAGATACCATGAGATTTTTTCATTGGTGCTACCTGATACCTAAAGGCTAAGGAAGAGCATGGAAAACAAAATACATAAGGATATATAATAGAAAATAACCAAAGTTAGAGATAGAAAGAAGTATTTTATGACTGATAAAATGAATTATGGTTACGTCCTGTCTAAACAAACCATAGATAACCTTTTATACAGATGTCTTCAAGTCAAAATAGCTCTTGACTAGATGTGGCCTCAAAATGGCTCCTCTCCCTCCTTGTGGAAGTCTTGTCAACCAGCATCAGGGACAGATAAATAAACTTGCGGTTTTCCTGACAAGCCATAATCATCACTCTCATGATCAAACTGAAACGAGCGCAGATATGCACAACACAAACTGCAGTCTGGGAAAAGTGGCACAGCGCACATACTCCAGTTCTCCAGAAATTAATTCTCACCAATGCTTACATAACCAGCACGACCTCAGACAAACTATGCCAGCATGAATATGTAATTCACCTCAAAAGTACATAGATGGTGAACCAAGCAGGAACCACAAACAGACCAACAGAAAAAGACAACCTTGGAACTGATTTTAAAAACTTGCAAACACGCCACAGTGAGAGCAGCCGCAGAGCAAAGAGGACGTACAGACACTGTGTCCAACCAGATTCCAGTCGAGCTCAGACAGAGAGGAAAAGAGTGGCATGGAAAGTTCTGATTCAGTGCAGTCAGCTGAGACCGACTCTTGAGTTAATGAGCTCTCCCTCTGTATATACGTCTGCAGCATGCTACAGCCTTATATAAATGCTTGCCACATACAGGAGATAGGAGAAGAGAACAGGAGATGAGAACACAGGAGAGATGAGCGTAGAACAGAAGAGGAGAACACAAAGGGAGAGGAGAGACGGAGGAGAGGAGAAGAGAGAAGATGTTCAGAAGATGTTATGTCTTTTGTTCAGTGTTTGTCTTATGTAGCACTTTGGTCTGGAGAAATGTTGTTTCATTTCACTATGTACTTGTATATGGTTGAAATGACAATAAACCCCACTTTTAATTTGTAACTTTTAGGAATAAAAGAAATGAGAGGAGAAAAAAAGAGTGGGGAGGAGAGGAAACAGAACAAAACAAGAGACGAGAGGAGTACAGAAGAGGAAAGTAGAAAAATGAGGAGAAGAATAGATGAGGACAGAAGGAAGGAAGCAAGGAAGGAATGAAGAAGGAGGGCAGAGAGAAGGAAAAGGAGGGGAGAGGAGAAAAAAATAGAAAAGGAGAATGGAGGAGAAGGCACTGGTGTTTGGGAAGCCATTTTGATCCCAATCACGTCATTACAAAGACAGTGAGCTGACAACTTTTACTAGGGCTACATTTCAAAGCCTTGTAACATACGAGAGTGATTTAACTCATCTATTATTTTCCGACTCACTGACGCAAGCACCTTTCCACCCCCCAGGTGATCTCATCTGAAGTCTGTGTGCTGCTGACATGCACTAACAGACGCCTCTATTTCTGGCCTTTACTGTATAAGAATGTACCACCGAGATGACTCACATCCACACTCTTCAAACACAAATGGGAATTCTCAATAAACGTATGAGAGCTGCAATCAAAGCTTCATCCCATTCTAAAACCAAACATCTATAGATCAGACTGCACGCTGTGCAAGCAGCTTAGTGATGTTTGACTTGTTTGAAGAAGCTTTGGGGTGATTTGTGTGTGTGTGTGTGTGTGTGTTGGCAGTCACACGTTCCAATCCACACAGTTGTCATATATCACAGTTCTTTTCTTTAGTCTCTGTAATGCATAGTACCACTAACCGTGCTTCTAAAACACTGTTTTTTACACATTGTGGCTCTCCATTAAACTGAAATCACAAACCTTAAGTAAACTGTATAAATCAGATTAATCTATTAACATTAACCTTGTTCATACACACACTTAAGCCACAAACCAAAGTAAACCAGTTCCACCAACACACTCTTCCACTCAACAAATACAAATATCCACTTGAAAAATAAATCATAAAGAACATCTTTGTGATATATCAAAAATTCAACATTCAACAGAAATCTCAATATGATCTCAACATTTCTTATTCCTCAACAATTTTTCCAAGAAATCATCTGTGCCATGCTATCCACATTTTGCAGCTCTGTACTTTTACAGTGTTAACATTTGTCTGATTTGTTTGTCTCTCTCCTCCTAATGAATAATAGGAGACAAAGTTGATACTTATATAACTGAGAACTTCATTATGTTTCCTGAACAATAAACTTTTCCACTGAGCAGCAGCCAACTTGCACTTTGCATGACAATATTCTCACAATACCACATTAATAAAGTGGGTTCAAAGGAAAGCAATGCCCTCCGCCATAAAACACCTTCTAACACAAAACACCATTTAAAAGAAATCCCTAACAATGCAACTAAACTTCAAAGAGTTTCTTCTGGGTAAATTGTAGACCCTCACCCCAATGTTACCAGCTATAAGAAAGTTAATCATTCATTTCACATCACGTCAAAGCCCTGAGAGCTTATTGCGAGCAGTAGTGGTAATCTGAACTCTTGAGCATTTAGAGAGTGTAATAAAAACATTGTGCTGCTGACATACCCATGGTGCTCTGCATGGCTGCCTCCTCACGTCTGCCTGGACTGTTGTGGATGCACAATCCCACTCTGTTCACTGAATTCTGTAGACTTGCTTCTTCTATCTCAGACATACACTCTCTCTCTCTCGTTCTGTCTCATACACACATTCCCTCTGCTCCTCCTCTTCACGCCAAAGTTTCCTCTCTGTTTTCTCGCAGTTACTCTAAAACCCCCTTCCACTGTGTCCCGTCCTCTCCCCCTGTCCTCTTTCCTCGCTTTTTGCTGTGGCGTCTCCGCCCCCTTCTCATGCTATCCTCCTCCCTCTCTGTATGTGGCCCCTTCCACCTCCACCACCCCCGTCCACACACACATTTAATCCCTCCCCATGTACACTCCCTCTCTTCAATCTTTCCTCTACTTCTCGGTCCACCACACTCACTGTGTTTACATGCACTAAAAGTTTGGTTTCCAGCATGTTTATGCTAATCGGACCCCTAATGTTATGCTAATAATAGTTAAGAGCACTGAAAGAATTACGTTTTTACTAAATCACGATTGTGATTTTGTGATGTTTTTGCTTTTTTAAATTTTGTACTGGGCTGTGTTTTCACTAAGATTGTCTTTGTTGTGAGGGATAAATGTGATCCTGCTTAGCATGCAGCATAATTAAGTGCCTACCTTTTGACCAGAGTTCACACTTACAGTATGATGTCTTAAAACACTGCCTCCATAGGTATAGCTCACTAGGTTTTGGAACAGAGCATTTCTTGGCAGCATTCTCACCATTACCCTCAGGAAAACACTGTGTGTGTGTGAATAGCCGTTATTACACTAAATGGATTAGAGTAAAAACTCTCCAATCAAGGCAAACTCTTTGTCTGTGTGTGGATTTTCCTTGGATATACAGTAATCAGAAACTAGCATGAGAAAAGGGTTTGGTGCTTTGTATAGCATTAAACTAAAACTTTCAAGCAAAAGCAACAGAGATTGTGTGTTTGACCCATTTATAGTACAGAAAATGTTAGTAAAGAGGAAAAGCCACTTTGAGGTGTTTCTTCAATTATAGGAACTTAATTCCAGTGACCTTTACAAAAAAAACATTACAAATATATTTTGTTTTACAACATTCTGTAATGGACATTAGTTATGAAATGTAATGTTTTTATGAGATTTTAATGTTTTTCACTCAAATTATTGAAATGATTAGCACTCATGACTATTATTATTATTGTACCATTTCAATTTGTCATGATTTTCATAATTGAAAAGTCTGAGTATGGAACCTGATTTAAAGTAGCAAACATGAATGTATAAAGATATGGCAAAAAAGTTTTCAAGACAGTTTTATGTGATTGTTTATTTTCCTTTATGTAACAAAACGAAAGGAAGTTGTAATTTAAAAAACCTGGGACATAAAAAAGTGCCTGTGGCTGAAAAATCTTCCATTTGTCTACAGGTTTGCTTGTTAATTAGCCTCTATTCACTCTTTACTGGTTTACCACTCTTCTCCTTCATTTACTGGCCATTCCAAACAAAAGCAAGGAAGCATGACGTGTTATTCCTAACCTGTGTGAGCCGGGAACAGTAAATACAGGGATCTTGAGTGAGTGTGGGACACTCAAGTGAAGTGAAGGAGAAAAAAGCAGCAAGAGGGCCAGAGAGAGAGCACGCTAGAGAGAGAGACAGAAAGAAAAGAGGAAGGAGAGCGTTAATGAAGTGTTGGGAACAGATGACCATCTGAGTGATTAATGCTTACTTGCCCTCCAGGGAAGTTATCATATGAACATACTCTCCATACATATATATTCACTAGGGAGGCTTAACATGATGGGAGGGAGGAGAACATGATACTCCTTACCACAGTGTACACACACACACACACACACACATCTAAAGGTACATCCAGCCAATTGCATACTTTTCAAGACAGCACTTGCACAAGCATGTATACTTTCAGTACCCCCTGCACATTATCTAGGGAGCAAACTTTCTCTTCCAGTATCGGTCTGGAAAAGCTGTTGGTTGGGGGTCTGAGGGCAATGAACATACTTGATTATGTATGTATGGGGGAAGGTCGTTTTCCAACCCCCACCCACAACTTCCAAATCCTGTTGTTTCTATTCAGCTCTGAGTTAAAAAGAGGAAGAAATTGAATGGAATGAAGTTGGTTCGGAAAGAGAGAGAAAAATTAATGATACTGAGGGACAAAAAGCCTAGCCCCCCCACTCCACACACATACCACACACTGATCGGATCAACGACACACATACTCAAGACGGACACACACAAAATGAGAGGTCCTCAAAACCTCACACAAAACACTTAACCCCTCATCTACTAAGAGAGAGAAAGTTCTAACGAGCAGACCAACATGGAATCTGCACCTGCAGATATGCAAAAAGCTCCTCTGTCACACACTTCACTAAGGCATGACATCAAAGTTGACCTTTTCTTTTCAAATCTGAGTTCCTTGTCTTATTGTGCCCAATTCATCTTTGCACTCTTTCAAAAAATATTTGTAGCTCTGTGTAATGACTTTTCTTCCTGACTGGTGTTACCAATCCCTCTACATTTTCAGTTTCTTCGCTGCAACCGCTTGTCATAAACAAACCATGATCCAATCATTTCACAATGTATTAAAGGTTTCTTTGAATATCCTGCTTCGCCTGGAAACATGGCACAGTAAGAACGCACAATGAGTTGCAAACTTTTAATACTGAATTTAAATCCATTTTCCACCCATACCAGTGGAAAAATGCAAAGAGAAAGACAACAGATCTCCATTTCTGCTATTGAGGACAAGAGGAGCATGTTGACACCATCAACTCATGGACACCATAGAAAAATGTGCATTACCATCTCAATGATCAAAGATTGTAGCACAGAATGCACACAAACCCTCTGCTGGAGGGAGATTACATAACTAAACCATGAGTTCAGAGAACATCAGGTCTGGGACTGTGTATATACACATTAAACCCTGAGCTCGGACCGCCCAGTATTAGAGAAGGGAAGAAGAGCAGACCCCCACTGCAAAGCTTTTAGATCTGCAGTCATGCTCTCTCTATAACATCACATGTGCACACCATCAGTGACAGATAGACAATTTCATATGGTACAGTGTAAGAAATGTCACATACATAGACAAGCACGGCACAAACATATACAGAGGGCTATAATGAATGATGTGTAATCAAATTGTATGTTTAAAGCTGCCAGCAGATCTGAGCGCTGCAAACCGATCTACTTTTGCTGCTGTGCTCCCTGCCATGGAAAAGCAATAAGCCTGCTGAGGTGAGCAGGGGGGGAGGGTGAAGGATCAGAAAGTGAGAGGGCAAGTGAACGCTGTGTCCTTTTCGTGCACTATTAAGGGAGAATGCAGTAAGCTCTGCAAACTTCTGTAACAAATTAGCATTTCCTTAAAGTGCAAGACACCATACACCACTACTTTTCAGGTCACTGTGTTCAAAGTTTCCATTCTGTGAACCTCACCTTAATTAAGCAGCTAGCTGCTGTTCTAATCATTATACACCAAAATTGAAAGTACTACTAAAGAGGTCTGTTATATCTGGATTGCAGGAGCTTGGCATGCGAATGCTCAGTTGTAGACATGGAAGTTTTTGAACCAATCACCTGAGCTTTAAACGTCATGTGACTCCTCACCCTGGAGTCACCCTCACAACAGACAAAATGTAACTTTTCTGGGTACTGCAGTCTTGCTTCAGTCAGAGAATATTAAAGAAGGTGAGAAAGATATTCACCAAACACCTGTTTCAAACCTCAGCCTTGAAACCCAAGAGCTTCCAATGCTGTTTTATGGACACAGAGGGTCGAAGGGTCAAAGGTTGAAAGGCCACTGTTCAAAAATAGGATAGAACAAATAGGGGTTCGCGGTCTCAGTCTTAATGTGATCTCAGATGGAAACAACAAATATAGTATCACAAGCAAGCAAAGGTCACACTGACAAACAAGTGCAGGAACTCAAGGCCTTCTGTATGATAATCATAGCATTTTAAATTGTGTAGACAATATAAAAATAATTAATTTAATTAAATTTCAAAGTCTTCTACAAAGTCTTCTACAAAACCTTTTGTTCCGCTAAAACAGTTCACAGCTACAAAGAGCCCATTGAAGAGTTAGCTTTCTTTGCTATGGGAGAGTTGCTAGCATAAGCATTGAGAGATGTTATACACAGTTATTTCCCATAGTTAAACAAAAGGGATTCATCAGTCTGTGCGAAGAGCGCTGGAACATAGAGAGAGAGAGAGAGAGAGAGAGAGAGAGATCTGAGAGAAGGTTGCAAATCACTTTGGGACACAATATCAACATCACCGCTCTGGTTTTATAGGACAGAGGAAAAGAGCTAATGCGTGGCGTCTTTTAAAGCGTGCGCACACAAATCTCAGGGCCGCCCTGCACTGCTTCAGTAAATCTTAGTAGGGGAAAGGTGGGAGCAAGCAACATGTCAGAGTGTTCTCATTCAAGTCCCATTAGCTCCCAGCATGCTTGCTGTTTTGGTTCCACCGGCACGTACAGAAGGTCAGACTGCCTCTCTCTCTGCCAACAGAGCACAACTCCCAGACGTGTGAATGCCATGAGAGCACCACGACTTGATAAAACCCACACAAGCACACGTACTTGCACATATACTTTTTTGCAGTTTTAAAATAAAACTTAAACAAAACATAATTGGTCTCTGGTGATGCTCTTGGGAAACACCATAAACATCCTAATGGCTGTCAATACCCTCAGCACACTGCATAAGGTGATTTACATTTTAAAAAAATACAATTTGACTGGGCTGTAGCTAATCCTCTGATGTCGCTTCCATGACCGAGAGGAAGAGAGAGAAAGCAGGGGTCAGTCTGCAGAAGACCGTAAACAGCTGTTCTTAGACAAGTGTGAGCATAGATTTAAGGCTCTGAAGCAGCTGCTAAGACAACACACACAAACAGATGAGACAAAGTTCTGAACTTTAATCATGTGCTGTGACTGCACACTAACCAGCTGAGTTGAGTCGAAGTGGCCAAATGTTGTATGAGAAAGAACACCTCCTGGGAAACTCCAACAAAAGAACTATTGAACAAGTCCAAAAAACTGGATATTACCAGGGAACCATGACAAGACCAGCGTCCAAAACAGCCTCTTAAATCCTATGGTTGGAGCTCAGCTTGCCACCCATTTTCTAAAGGGCTCTATCCCAATATCCACAACAATCCCTTTCATTTAGGCCTAGGTCGCCCACTATCCATGCCACTGTTCACACTCTACACTAGTCATCTATCATGAACCTGAGCCCTGTTCAAAACACACTTCAAAATGCTGGATGGGACATTTATTGAAATTTCCCTGTGGAGTTAAACCTCAGCCAGACACATATTCACTCCATTAATCAATGTCCAGACTCCAGCAGAAGTGATAATCAGCAATGACAGTGAGAAAATGTTTTGTTCCCACTGAACACAACTCTGCTGATGCCTGTACTGACATCAGCTTGATTTTGCAAATCATTCTGTTTATCGCAGTTCTTTATGGCAAGTTCGAAACAGCCTCTTAACTTCCTGTTGTGGTTTTTGTCAGGCATCTATGAGTACACCTGAGTACATTTTAAATCACGCTTTACAGGTCATTAGCTTTTAGTATCTTTAATTAGCTGGACCTAATTAAACCCAGCAGGGTGAGAAGTAAAAATTATGACACTGATGATGAGGTCCATTAAAGCCTGTTTTTTCTGT
This sequence comes from Botia almorhae, assembly GCA_036877575.1. Lineage (NCBI taxonomy): Eukaryota > Metazoa > Chordata > Actinopteri > Cypriniformes > Botiidae > Botia > Botia almorhae. Next base: position 24,257 of record JAZGTJ010005578.1, read on the forward strand.
ATAGATGGGCTAAATGAATGATTTAAATCAATTCCACGTGACATGTCAGCTCATACTGATGGGAGAAATACAGAGATAGTAAGGCACACTTACTTTGCACGGAGGCTCTGAGTTCAGCTGCTACAGGCTGCAGAGGTTCAGGACTGATGAAGACTGTACACATCCCAAGAGCCCCACCACAGCGTCAACCTTTACTCACACACACCTGCGGATACACGCATATGTATTGTGGTTAAATGAAATCTAAACGCAAGCAAAATACTACAGCCAAAAAACACACAGACTGCCATGACTAGACACAGAAAACAATATATAAATCCTAAAAGAGAGTTTCAGTTTCATACTTCAATTAAACAATAACAAAGTGTATGAGAATAACATGAAGGCCACAGCCATCTCTTCATCTCCAGTGAGGATACGACAGGGTTCAAGTATGCATACTGCACGTCACACACATGCTCTGAAGTTTGAGTTGCCAGGTATAAAGGTGAATAGCATGTTATTATGTTACTGTGAAAGCATGATAAGGTCATAGCTTCAGAGGGGCCATAGTTTTTTTTTTGGCCCCTGAGTCTCTAAGTTCATAGGGTTCATAGAGGACAGACAGGCAGAAAGAAATGATCACATTTTACATAATAAAATCAGGTGAAAGTTTAAAGTTATTCATATCAAAATACACATACAGTTCTGAGAACAGTGGAAGAACATACTGCCCCCTGCTGGACAATAACCAAAACTACTACTCTGCATTTGTGGGAGAAACCCTAATAAACCCATCAAAAACTTTACAAATGAAAGATTGTGTTTAAACATTTATAGCTGCTTCAGAGTTGTTTCTGTACCATCTGAAAGGCCATGACCTCAACATGCTATGATAAAACTCTCCAAATCTGATAATATATTAATTCTGAAAATAATTGAATGTTCTGAAAGTTTGACAACCACATTCACAAACTATTCATCTTTCTGCTGAGCACAGCTTTGTCCAGTTAAAATATCAAGGCCTTATAACTCATAGTGATGAGATGTCGTTTATATCGCCGTAGAGTTTATTAAATCCACAAGGGTCTAATCTGCAGGCACTGTCTTCTATATACTTGAACCTATATACTAGGCAGGAACACAGTCAGTGAAGAATGTAGAGATTAGAGAGGAATGTATGGTTCTCTTTTGCGTGCTAGTTCCTCTGAAAATGGGCCACAGAACTAACTGCCATACACTCACGGATACATTCAACTTCACTGACACGTGTAGAAGAGGGAAAACCAGATTTACACGTGCCTGATCCTGCCTGCCAAACACAATAGGGGTGAGAGAGTGCTACTACAGGACAGAAAATGGGGTTAATTGAAGTTTAGGCATTGTAGTAACATTCTATCAAAAATGGCATTCCTGCAGTAATGTTGCTAGAACGTTCTTCTTAAATTATATAACATATCAAAAAAATTCTTATAAGAGCCAAAAATTGACAAAGAGCACAATTCTAAGTCTGATTACTCCACAAAATGCGGGTAATCCGATCATTAAAAATGATCGACCTTCTATGTAGTGTTATTCATTGGTGATAGTGATATGCCAACCCAGTTCTTGACAGCCAATCAGAAATTAACACACACGTTGCAGAGTAAACAATCACTGAGACGCTACCAGCAAATTGATACATTTTGCCTATTGATTTTGCCATGACCTCAACTAGCCTGTTGGTTGGTGCAGCTTTTTGGAATCAAATTTCTCTAGCATCATTCAAGCTGATCTGGCTCTTCTTTACATCTGAAAATGAGGCTCTGTTTCTTGAGAAAAACACAAATTATTTAAAAACTCAAAGGCATGTAAATTTGTGTTTGTGCTAATGTTATTTAAAACACATATAATCTAAAATTATCTTTATTTGTATGTTTTCTGATGTACCTTCTTAGATCTTTCATTTGTTTTACTAATCTATAAAAATATAGTGTTTATTCTGCTCTCCTCTTGAAAACTGGTGCTTCAGGCAGGTGTAGTTCATTCATTTTTTTTGTCTGGTTTCAACTAATCATACATCATTTTAAGATGTCTCTCTGACCTCGTCATCCCTCCATTCAGACAGGGACGCAGGTTTAGATCTCCCATTATTCTTCCAGCCCCGAGAACCAAGAGTCAGGCTACACGGATGGACAATACAACAACACAACACCCACACTGTCTGACTGCCTTTGAACTCTTAATTTATGGATTGGGAACACTGAGGGGTGAGGGAGCATCGCCCATCTAGAGAGAAGGAGGGGTTGGAGGGTTTCTCAATTAATGTTTGTCTTAAAGTTAATGAACTTGAATAAATCAAGACATGGGTGGTTATATTCAGGGTGGTCATCGTGGGGAAAGCAACCAAGAATGTTGTCGAGGGTCGGTCCCCTGTGACACAGGTACTCTTAAGGTACTCTTTACAAGGGAATAATTTTACAAGAAATATAGGATAAAAGAATATAGGAAAATATTAGTTAGATACATGTATGTATGAAAATGTGTATGTACATGGGAAAGTTTGACCAGAAAATGTTTCAGGTATGGGGAAAAACAGGACTGTGGATTTGTTATTTTTATCTCCATAATGGAGAATCGGATTACTGTCCAACTTGCACAGTGCTGCTTCTGACCTCTGAAATAGCCTTAGCATTTTAATAAAACTAACAACTGAACTGCATTTACTGACCTCTGCAGCCCTGCAATTTGTTTCAGGACAGGATACTCTCATGGGCTTAAATGATCCTATCAGAAGCCATCCTGCTTTGCGCCTATTCTGTATCCTGCAGAGGATATCAACAAATCAACAGAGCTCATCATTGCTTACATAAGAGGCCTGAACGCAT
>JAZGTJ010005579.1:0-27101 GCA_036877575.1 Botia almorhae
AGCAAATGACCGTTGATGTAATCCAACACTTGACCAATTTTCAGGCAAATCCTGGAATTAATGAAATCTCACCTATTTTCTATTTTTCTATTTGTTTGTCATGCAAGTTAATAATTGTGCTAAATCTGACACCATATATGAGTTTATTTCCATAGTCAGGTTCCCTTGGGCATTAAGTATGTTAAAGCGCTGTACAAATATAATTGACTGGACTTAATAAATGCTTTTAGCAAATGTTTTTGAGTGCTGTCAGCAACTGACACTGCTGCCACATCATCAGCTGTGCAACGTCACTAAAAGCAGTCTGAATTTTCTGTCTGAAGGTGGAGGGTTTTAACAGGCATGAATCTTAGAAGCATTTTTCTCAGAAAGCTCAAATCATCAGATATAACATCTTCTTAAATTAACCGTCTGTTAAAGCCTAAGTAAAACACATAGCTTTGATCTTTCAAACTGATGGCCAGATTGCTACACACGCGCTCTTTTATTTCATGTGAGATTCTGTGTCTCTAATTAACTTGTACTGTTAGATGTACTGTTAGATCAGCCTTTGGGAATTCCGCTCCGAAAGCCGAACACTGAAGGGTTCCCTAAAAGCCTGCATAATTAATTTCTCTCTAAATGGATTAGAAAGCAAAACGCTATGGATGTGTCAATCCATTTAGTGTGGCTTTCTCCAAAAAAGACATGTCATTTCATAATGGCAATAATGATCTTGTATTGCTCACAGCAACACAAATAATCTAAAATGGTTATAATGTGATTTATTGTCTTGGAACAGAATAATCGAGTAGATGAGACAGCAGAGAGTGTGAAAGGAGAGCTGATGCTCAGTATTTTCTCTTTAGGGATGAGTCAGTGAATCTGGTCAGGAACCTGCAAAATGATTCATGCAATGAAACAGGCATTGCTGTGCATTTGCTAAGACAAATGAAACAGAACCTCTGTATATGCCAAACACTGAAGTAGGAGAGTCAAGAAGATGAGGACATCAGAGTTATGGTTCAATAAAGAGACAATATCTACTTGCCTCCTAAGTACCTCTCCTAAGTCTTGTTGACACACTTGGCCCTCATTCCCCATGAGTAGGAAAAGGATAAGCCTTTTTCCCAGAATGCATCAGTGTAGTTTGGGGGAATCGAATGGCAGCTGTCGTCGTCATGGAATTGCCCTGGGGGAACTGACCTCAGTCAATTCAAACAATAATACCAAAGATTTATTGAGGGAGAGAGAGACTGTATTGTGTATTTGCAGAATAGTACTGTTGCAAGACTTAAGAATTGATGACCAGGACATCAGAAATGTGGGATTGGCCTTGGTTTGCATGAAGATAATGACACTCCAGCACCATTATAAAAGCATATTTGAAATTCTTATATTTTGTTCCCCGGAACTGTATTTTTGTATAATATGAGCAAAAATATGCTTATACAAAAATACAGTTTTGTAAAATGACTTTCTTTGAAAATATTACATTTTGTACCTTTTAATAACCATAAGATTTCCAAAATAAAATATGCAAGTACGAACATTACAACAGCCCGGTATTGTCAAAGAGTTTTGTTTAAAGAGGTCCGCATTTATTTGATGCTAAATTTGGACAGATGTTAAAGAGCTCTGCGTTTAACCATCATTTTTATCACCAGCCATTTAACCATCATTTCCATTTAAACACAACATATATTAGACAGTTCTAATAGTAAGTAGTACTTTTCCCATCACTTTTACTATTGATCATACTTTTTTACAGACATAAATGACCGCATAGCAACCACCAACCACACAGAAACCCCTTAGCAATTCCCTAGCAACTACATAGCAGTGGGCTATGTAGTTGCTAGCAACACCCTGGCATTGAGACAGCAAGTTTTTCACAGGCACTACTTACAGTATATAATAAATAAAAACGTTTGATTTGTATTGCATTGCCACAATCAGATGTATTTCATAAGTCAGTTTTACACTAATTTGCAAAACAACCCACGGTGATCATTTACATTTAGCGTTGAAACATTGAGCAAAATATTTATATTTCGCTAATGGGGGACAATTATTTGCTTCATTGTGTGAGCAACAGGGAGAAAGTCACAGCATTAGCCCTCAGGAGAACAACTGGGGAGCAGTTTCTGTCTGTGCAAATCCCTCCAAAGCCCAGGATGGTATTGCCCTTTTATCCTTGTCTCACTAAATAACCATTACATTCCCCCCCATACTGTCTGAAATGAATGGTGCCAATGTTGAGTGGTGCCCTGTTTCGTTCTGTAATCGGAGACAGAAGAAATTTGAGAAAGACCCCAGTAGCCTGGCACTAATGTACCGTGTTGATCCCCTCCTGTGGTTTAGCAGACTGGATTCTGTTGTAATAAGCCCTCCTGGCTGTGGGCTGATGCTCTATTATTATCGTATTGTCTCCCCCGTGGCTCAGGAAGTGAACGCGCAGACCCTCCGCATCAGCTCCCAGAGAAACGGACGTTTATAGAGTCTTACCTCAGCTCAAAGTCAACCACAGGAGAATAATCAGTGCAACAATGACATGTTCTCTAAGTGAGAACTACAAGAAGCTGCTAGGTTTTTAAATTAATGGCATGATTTGTATGCCTTGAAGGCTTGTGCGTTTATTATACTATTTGATTTTGTATTTGTTATGATGTTGGAGAGAACTATATGCTTTGTCTTTTTGATTGATGACTTTCTTACAGCTGTCTCCGCATATTGAATTGGAATAACACTTTGTCACCTGCTCTGTAGCGAGGAAGTTTGAATTTACTGCCTGAAGCGTTGACTCAACGTGCGCCTTAAGACTAGAAGAGTCTGTGTCTTGAATTGATGTTGTAGTAGAATGACAGTTCTCCATTTCTGCCACCCTGTGCAGAGACAAGAAAGAGTATTTTAACAGCTGTGTCATTTTTCATTGACTAAATAGTTTCCAAATTGTCACGCTGCCTGCCTGCAGTCATAAAAAGCTGTGCGGAGTGTAGCGCTCTGTGGAGAAATAATTCATGAGACATGGGCCAATCACATCACCCCTGACTGTCTGAGTAAACACCCCCTGCTGGCGGGAAACACCCCCTACTGCTTCTACTTATTGCTCACGGTTGTCATGGAAACAGAGAAACAGCCTGCAGATCTGTCTTGATAATGACACAGTGCAGTACCTTTGATTAAAAGATGAACATCTGTGTGTGAGCTACATGTGACCACACACACACACACTCATTCATCAATGATTCAACCATTTGGTGGTTGCAACAGGTTTTATTTGCTTTCCCTTGGCAGCTATTAGTTCTAAATCCAGCCATGTGATACCATTGTCTCATACTATGAAGTATGTGTCACACGTCTAACTTCTGTACATTTATCATCTTTGTAGTAAATTCTGTTGGCTTGGTCTCCTCACTTTCTCCTTTCTCTATATCTGCTGATAGATGCAAACGAGAGGTCGGCCAGGAGGTTTGCACCCGATGGAGTCTTCAATTACACCTCTCTGCTCCTCAGTAAGGAGGATAACATGCTGTATGTTGGCGCTCGAGAGACTCTCTTCGCTCTCAATATCAGCAATATCAGCAGGACACAGCTGCAGCGCAATGTGAGTATGCCTAGGTGTTTTATTTAATTTAAATATCATTTACAGTATGTCATTTGCGCTCGGAGAATAGCATTGTTTACCGTATTCTACATGCATTTTTTTAATTTAATGCTGTATGAAAGTCTTTACAAACTATATTATCAGTATAACAACATGAGGGAAAAGTTGAATTGAATAATGTTTAATTTTGTGGTTTTTTGGCATGATTTGAAAATGTTCCAAAAAGCTTCTTGTGTTATTTAGTGGAACCAGGAAAACTGATCTTTTGTACGAAGGAGATAAAATGGTCAATGTCACAATTTTTTTATTAGGTTATTAATTTAGAAATATAAAAAAAAATTAAATGACTTATTTAAACTTAGTTTAATTCATAACATTTGTGTTTGGAATTTTTTTAAATTCTCTGACTTTCTTTTATATTTACATGCTTTAATTTTATTTTATTTTCCATATGGCCTGTGGCCTTAGACTTTTGGACACCGTTGTACTGTACTGTGTGCATGAGCACTAGTAAACACAATTCCAAATGAGAGTTTAGAAAACGCACCTTCAAATAACCCACTAAATACTTTACAGGGAGTATATAAACAACCGCACCTCACTTGTTATGATAGATGATCCATCAACATTATCTTGCCATATCTGGATCCAGGAGAGAAACTCCTCCATTAACAGACAGCAAGCCAGATATGCTAACACTCATACTGTATCTCTTGCAAATTAGAGCATCTTTAATGATTTATTCAACCCTCACTGAAGCACTCCCATGACCTGCGTTTTGCAAATTACACTTTTTTGCACTAACAAATTAACTTTACAAGTCATAAATACAAATTTACTGCAAATATTCCATAATGCATAATTCATGTCGATCATAACTGGAATGATATGGGCTAAACTAAATTATGTTATAGCCAAGGTGACTCCTTGTACTCATTTCACTCAAATGACATGAGTGTTAATGCATCATGTTACTGTAAAGGCACTTGTATGCATAACACCAGCTTACAGTTTTTACTTTTGCAGTTAACGTGGAGCACACCACAGAAAAAAAGAGATGAGTGCAGTTTCAAAGGCAAAGACTTACAGGTGAGTAAAGGACTGTTCATCAGATCAGCTGCGAATCATGAAAATCTAAATGTGAACCTGTGAACACTGTGTCCTCTGTACCTCTTTTACTAACAGTGAGGCCTGTTATGGCTTTGACACGTCCACACTGTAATTTCCCTGAAAGCTTGACAACCTGGGCTGTTATTAGATTAATAATCCGCATGCCTAATTTGCCGGCAGATTGATTTGTTTCGGGAAGGTTTAGATGGATGTTGGAACCCAGATGAAGACTCCTAAATCACCACAGCTGCCAGAAACCTCTCCCCAACTATTACAGAGGAATTAGATAAGGCTTAGTGATGTGTACACAAATTTTGAAGCCCAGCCAAGAAATGCTTGTGCGCACTAAACATTTGCCTTTATAATATAGCAAAAAGTATCTGCCTGTTCAAACTGCCTCCGCCACATCCATAAGTAACTTTAAGCTGCTGTCCATAACTTCTGTTGTTCAAATAACATCAGATATTGAGCAAGAGCACAACAGATCAGTGTTTAAAATGTGTCAGTGTCTCCTTAATTTACCTCAATTCGCAACCATAAGCGTGTAACGATTTATAATTTGAGCTGTCAGGTCTGATTTCCCAAGAAATGTTAGTTTGGTTTCATTTGACTTACAACATATGGTACGTAAAGAAAAGTGTGGAAAAAACTTGCAATTTTAAGTTTTAAACAGAAATGGCGATAAAGAGGCAAAAGTTATGAATCTCATCTTTAAATCGATCTCTCCTTTATTTCTCTCTGTTTCTCATGTGCTCCCCTTTTCTCTTTGCCCTTTCTCAACCCAGACCGACTGCTTTAATTACATCAAGATCTTACTGCGCGTGAACAGCACTCATCTGTACGTGTGTGGAACGTATGCTTTCAGTCCCATCTGCGCATACATTGTAAGTACTGCGATAGAATTCTTCCCTCTGTGCATTTAACAGGCTGCAGGGGAGGAATTAATTATCCATGTCATTTACTCAGTCAATCAAAATCCCCTCTATGAAATACATTCATTTCTCTCCCTGAGGGTAAATGCCATTCGGATGAGAAATGATTATTGCCCTGCACTTTACTTAGACGACTCGCTCTGGAGACTGTGCTTGGAACAGTATGTGCACTTGAGGGGTCAACACTGACCATTAAGAGTGAAGCTTCGCAGTGAATCAGGGCTTGTTCACAAACCCATAGGAAAGACAAAATCACAAGATTCTTCCATGAATTGTCTCACTTGTGCCTATTTATAGTTCTCCTACAAGATTTTTAAAAAAGAGGCATCTGATATAACATTGATTGTTGTATGAAACAAGTGAGAACTTTATTAAATCTTGTGAGCAATGAAATCTTCCTCTGGGAAGCACTTGTGGATAGTGCATTGCGCCTACACAAAACGCTGATCCAAAGACAGCTGAACTTTGAAACGGGTTGCAGATGTACTTTTACCTTTTCTGCCCCTATAAAGACACAAACGATCAGGCTGTGAATAAATTAGAGTGCATCCAACTCTCCTTTTTCACCAGACATCCTCTTTTATCTGTGTCTTTGGCCCACACACGGTCGCTTTGGCAACCGTCCCTTTGCTTGGAGAGGTTCCCCCATTCCTACTATCTGCCTTCACTTATCTCAGTAACGTGAACTTCTGCCACATAAAGTCCTTGTTTAGATCTGTGTAGCTAGAAAGAGGTCAGAACAGATGTGACAGAGCATGCCGTCTTTAAAATAACATCTTTCCTCCTGTTGTCCAGAATACGTCAGATTTCTCCCTGGTGCGCAGTGAAACGGGCGAGATAGTCACTGAAGATGGTCGAAGCAGGTGTCCTTTCAACCCTGAATACAAGTCCACTGCCATTATGGCTGGTACGTGCTGGAAAATGTGCTAACCTGCCGTGTGTTCACTGTATGGTTTTTGTGTGCATTGCTGTTGTTGTTTTTTTTTAAATGGTGATTGATTTACAGATGGAGAGCTGTACACTGGCACGGTCAGTAACTTTCAAGGGAATGAACCCATCATTTACAAAAGCCTTGGCCAGAGTTCAGCCCTGAAGACTGAGAACTCGCTGAACTGGCTTCAAGGTAAAATCCAAAGGCCCATTTTATACTTACTGAATTTCTCTTTATACATTTGGCTCCCCCAATGTTACCACTGAGAAATCGTTACATTATTCATGTAAAGCAAGACTACAGATAACAAAACAAATGTATTTCGTGTCCATTTACACAGTTACGCTCTATGCACTTAACTACTTAGTACAGATAGCTTCAAATTTGAAAGTTAATAAAAGACATGCAGAATCAATACTGAGCACTTCAAAGATCTTCTATCAGTTAGTACAACTAATATGAATAAGATGTCATGTGAAGGTGGTATCAAGTGGACCAATGTCTATAGATGAGCATGTTTAATTCTGCACAGATGTAAATAGCCTATTACATATAAACTCTGCTACCTCAGCTTATGGTCTGAGGTTTGGATTGACGCTTGTTTTTGATATTCCCCCAGACCCGGCTTTTGTGGGCTCGGCCTACATTCAGGAGAGTTTGCCCAAAGGCAACGCAGTGGGCAATGATGATAAGATTTACTTCTTCTTCAGTGAAGCAGCAAAGGAGTTTGATTTCTTTGACAACGCCATTGTGTCACGCATCGCTCGCGTGTGTAAGGTGAGGGCCGCTTCAGTGGAAACAGCATGCGTGTTGAAGGGGGTTGGATGAGGGCCAGTCCCCCGCAGCAATAAAACACGCACACACATATGATGCATGTACACACACAATTTCTGCATCGCCGTAAATTAGTGAATGAAGTAGCGTGTGCGCATGTTCGCAATATTTATCATTTTCTTGCACTGCTAAAATATTGTCATTGTGGTTATATTTTTATGATACATTTCTTCTGCCAACTACAGCTACCATCATTTTAACTGCAAATTTACAATGTGAAGTTTTTTTACAGCGTAATCAATGTGTTTGCATGCTTATATTATTGCAGAAGTGTGTGTGTGTGTGTGGAATAGTGTGTGCATGAACTCACATGCCTGTGTGATGGCTTCATGCGTCACACTGCTAACAGAGGTGCGAGAGGTCTGCTGCCTTTTAGAGAGATTAAATGGTTTGCGTTACAGAGACGCATTCCTTAATGCGAAGCGCTTCCTTTTCTTGGTCCTCTTCCAAATCTCGACACTGCTCAGCAAATATTAGCATTCATCTCTGGAGTTGAGTGCAGCTGAAAATTCACACCACACAGACACCCAACATGTACATTTCTTGCAGTATTTTCAAACCCATTTAAAAGATAAAAAGGAATAGATACGGCCATTGATTGCGATTTAGCTCATTCATTCTGGCTTTTAAAACCGGCTTTACCGAGACTGGGTAGCATCTTCATCGCATTAGCTAATTTACCAAGTGGCAATAGAGGAATAAAGAAATGTTTGCTTATGTGTAATTCAGTACTAATGCTTGTAATGTTTGTCTCCCTGGCTTGTAATATAGACTCTCGACATATAGCCTCTTAACATTTAAATGGTTGTCATGCCGAAGAAGATGGCCTGTTTACGGTATCTGCATCCAGTACCTTAAACATTACCCCAGGATCCCTTTTTAGAATGTCCCATATTTCTCTGCCAGTTCCACTGGAGTCCGGCCATGAGGTCGGGAATGTAATGATTATTTCTGTAAGCCTATTTTCGTGTGGTACCTTATCTGCTCTTGTATAGTAAACAAATTTAATGACTTTCGCTAAGCCCATTAGTCGACTTAATTGTCGTACATTCTGTGATGTGACACGGAACAAAGCTTGGCTCACGGGCCGATGCACGAGTCTCTTTCTATCACATCTTTGACTTTTCTGAAGTTGAATTTACTTCGGTTACGCTGTTCTTCTCAAAGCCGCTTTAAGCAGCGAAGCGTTTGTGCATGAGGAGTGATTTGAATCTTAAGAGAGTTTCTGTTTAGCCAGCCAGCTGGGTTATAGCATTGACCCTGTGTGTTTTGAACAGTGCAGAGTGCAGTGTCTGCAAGATTAATTTGCCTTTTTGTCTACCTCATGATTTAATTTCCACTGCTCTCACTATATTTCTGTTTTCCCCCTTAACTGCAGACTTAATTCCAAGTATCAGTATATAGAGCGTTGGTGTGCTGTTGCAAAGACCAAGCATGTCAGATTCCATTGGAAACTTTGATTCATATCAGACCATGCAATTATGCTCTGCAATTTTTCCTTATTGTTTTATATTTTCTGTCTGAATACGGCCTGAGGTTTGGGTTTGATCATACATCAGAAGCACCATCATAATAAAGATTTAATTTGCTGTAATCCTTTGATTAATCCTTTGATTTCCAATATGTAATGAATGGGTTTTGTGGAAGCTGCTGCCTTTTTGTGGCTTGTGGAAATTTAGTTCTTAAAGGAAAAGATCACCCAAAATTAAAATCATAATTAACTCACTCTCGTGTCCGTTATATGATGTTCATTCTTCATGGGGCACAAAGGAGAAGTTCATGCTGCTTCATACAATGGACGTAAATGGGGGCTTTCAACCACCAGAAAAGACAAAAAAAGCACCATACAGTAAAAAGCATCATAAAACTAGGCCATACAAGCCATGCACTGTATTCCATACACTATCTTCTGAAGGTGTTTGTAAGCTTTGTGCAAAATACTGAATTGTATGATGCTACTGATAATCCTGGTTCTAAAATCTTGCTTGACTGCCACAGTCACAATTTACTTTCATTGTATAGAAAAGAGCAGCTCGGACATTCGTATAAATAATTAATAACTAACTTATAAATAACTTCTTTAAAACTTTGAGGTTTTAAAAGATAAAGGTATTAATAAAGGTTTATAAATATTATAAACAATACTATCAAGGATAAAACACAAATAATAGCAGCTCTGTAGCTACTAGGCACTGAAATGAGTCTGTATTAGGTTAGCGCATTTATATGTGGATTCATTTTAAAGGTGTCTGAGTTATAGTGTAACTCTCCCGTCAGCTGTAGGGTCACAGTGTTACTGCTGTTCAGTCATATGTGGGCGTTCCCTTTAAAAGATTTGATTGGAATGTGTTGTTGCTATCCTGCTGTTAGTGGAAGGCGTTGTCCAGAGTGCTGGATTACAATAATATTATAATGAGAGGAAGGCTCATTTACTTTGGACAGCAGCTGAGATAGATGAATAAATACAGTGCTTTTGGGATCTGAGCTTTACGTAACTCTGGTAGTCAGTCCAATCCTTTTATAGTTTACGTTTATCTGTTCCTCTGTCTTGCTCTCCGCCCAGATCTCTCTTTCTTTGCTTGTCTTTGATTTAGTCTCTTTGTCCGTATGTTTGTTCAGGTGCTTTTGTAAACGTTGGAGTATCTTTACCTGTGTTTTAGGCTTTATCCTTCCCTCTCTCTTTTTTATTTGTACTTTATTGATTTTTCTCTCTAAGTTTACGCACTGTGTTTTTCTTTATTATTGTCCAAATGCAAATGAACTTATTTCATTACACCATATTGACTTCTGGTTCTTAAACAGATAATTATTTCATTAATTACTTTCTGGAATGTGTCTTGTAAAAATTCATAGAACAGTTCATCCTGCAGCGTACTTAAAAGTTAAATACATTTATACGGTATGAAGTTCATGGTATCAGAAGAAGCGATTTACCGTTTTACCCAATAATTAGTTAGTTACATCATTTCCTTTAATATCTATTGATACTGTCAATGAACTAAAGAACTGATGTAGATGTAGAACTGGTGTAAGATTTGTGGTCAGGTGATGCATATTTAGGAATGTAGTTATATTTAACAATAAAGCTAGCTTCCTTTTCAGTTTATTTTTCACATACAAGAGACACTTATTTGTGCCACAATGAGTTAACAGCATTAGTTAAACATATTAATAAAAACAGAGCATATAGTCTTGTATACACAATATATTACATAAAAGATAATGATGAAGTCAGATTTTCCCCTTTGCCTTTTCCTCGTATTTATATTATGTTATTATGTTGTAATACTAAGCAGATTCACAACATAGCCCTCTAATGGGTTAATTCTCATAAGTGGACTTGTTTTTTCTTCAGATTAAGAAGAAAAAGGGCATTAAGGCCCTTAAATTAACCTGTCTGTTTAGGAACAGTACCAAAGGGATCTGGAAGTACCAAAGTTAAAGCATTTATAGCCTCAGGGCCCCAATCAGAAGAACATACTGTTTACTGAGTCCTAATGCACAACATGTGATAGAAGCAGGAGGCCTTGTCCAATTTGGGGTCTTACTTTACTCTCATAAACGCTGTTACTTTACCCAATGTTAGGTAACAGGAAACTGTCTGCCAGATTAGACATCCTGCTGTCACAAGACAGCATGGATCTGATTATTCTGTATTTACTCCATTGATTTTGACAATATGTAACACATTTCACTAAAAGCTGCCATCAGGTTGGCTGGTGTGCCAGTTTGTTGATTGTTTGTTGACTGAGGCTTCTAGTTCCCCCTTGTGGTCAGAAATGGTGATAACACATCCATGCACATTTCCTTACTTTCTTCCACACGATTTGCATTTACACATTTGGCAGACAATCTAAAATCTTATAATAAACTTTGGGCTACAGGAACACTTAGCAGAACTCATGTATGAGTATGTGTGTGTATTATGTTCACAGGGTGATAAAGGTGGAGAGAGAGTTCTCCAGAAGAAATGGACGACATTTCTGAAAGCCCAGCTCTTGTGTTCTCTGCCTGATGATGGGTTTCCCTTCAATATCATCCAGGACATGTATGTGCTGACCCCCAGTAATGAGTCCTGGCAAAGCACTGTGTTTTATGGAGTCTTCACTTCCCAGTGGTAATGTATTGTGCTATTTTACATTTAGTATACAAATAATACAGTACGATGGTTCTCAGCTGCTACTGCATTAGGACCAAATTTTACATCGGACATCATGTACTGGCTAAAAACAGTCCCAAAATTGTTTATTGTATCTATGTAAAAAAAAAAACGTCAGTAGCCAATAATGCACTGTACCAAACACATTGTAGTCAGCAGAGAACGTGTTTATCTTCATTGCAATTAGACCTGTGTTGTATTTTTTATCTTTTGTACTTTTGTTTGTGGATTTTAGAGGTGATGTCATGACATGCAATTGGCCCATGTTGCCTAATTTGGTTCTGCCAAGTAACAGCTAAATTTCCAACAAATTACTGTGGAACATTTTGACAACAAAAATATATGGGAAAATTTTCTCTTCTTATATAAAAGTTCCTAAGCCTTTATTCAAATAATTTAGCTATCATTTACAATTAAATTTTTAGCTGCATTTCATTGCTAATGTACTACTGTAGCATTGTAACTATCTGCAGTCACAATAGAACAGACCCTATGACCTATTTTTGAGAAGCTGAGAACCTCTGTTACAGTATTCAGTTGTGTTTGTGTTTCTTTGTAATCTTAAACCTTTCAAAATTGAGAAAATTCAGTTTGCTCTCTCCCTTCCTGTGCTGTTATTGAAACATGCCTGTCACTCAAGCAGATTTTCTGTATTTAGTGTGGCCCTGTGGGTATTGATTGAATACATTAACATGGATTAAAATAGGAGCAAAAAATACAGGACAGGCAAGAGACAGTGAGACTGCAGAGGCTCAGAATAGCCTCCCTCTTGTGTTCTCCCACACATCTGTTATGTCTCAGGTTAAATGACAAGAAGCCAGATTTTGCATCTTGTGTGCAGATTTTTGTGAGCTACCGTTTGTGTGGGTTAAGCTGTTATTATATGGTGTTGTAATTGTGCATATGTGAGCAGATTGTAAATAAACTGTAAACACATTTTGGGCATGTGTGCAGGTACAAGGGTGCTTCAGGCAGCTCAGCTGTATGTGCCTTCACCATGGACCAGGTTGAGGAGGCGTTTAATGGACGTTACCGGGAAGTTAATCGGGAGACGCAGCAGTGGTACACATACAACCATCCAGTACCAGAACCCAGACCCGGGGCGGTATGTTTTACAGTCTTACAAGCCCACAATAATACATGCCTAATAGAGTCAAAATACTCTGAAACAAAACTATTATTAACATTGTAGCTGTACCACAGCAATTCTGTAACACTAACCGCATAACAATGGTAAACAGACCTCTAATGACATTTGCTGAGGGCTAAAGAACATGATCGTTGACTCGAAATGAGAATTTGCAAATACAAGGTCTAGCAGCCAGATGGTATTCTAGACAATGTCTAGACCAAAGCTTGCTTGTGTTCAGGTCATCCGAGTACAAGATCTCTCCCATCGCATTTCCAATCTGATCTGGACATCGAGTGTTTGTTTTGACAGCTTGCCGCTCTGCAGATATCACATTGCTATCACATGGATGGATGGTTATATGATGATGGGGCTGAGAAATAGTGATAGAGATGTTCTGCAGTGGGTTTTGAGGTGTGTGCGTCTCTGTTTCCTCCAGTGCATCACCAACGCCGCTCGGGCGCAAGGCATCTCCTCCTCTCTGCACATGCCTGATAAAGTTCTGAACTTCGTGAAGGATCACTTCCTCATGGACAGCGTGATTCGCAGCCAGCCTCTGCTGCTCAAACGAAATGTGCGCTACACCCAGCTCGCCGTGCACCGAGTGCAGGCGCTCCATAAGACGTACGACGTGCTGTTCATCGGCACGGGTAAGGCTGCAGACCAACACGTGTGCAATGAAACTGAAGTGTTATATTTTTTCTGTGGAAATACTTCCCAAGATAAATTTAGGCATAGACAGCTAAAGTTAAGCCATTTGTAGGTTTGTCCCCTGTAGGTAAAATCCCTATAGGATTTTAAATGAATTGTGTTTTTGGTAATTAAATAGCATAATTACTGTAGGTAAAAGTTTTTCTGAAAGGTTTAAAGGTGGGCAGTCGGACTTGGGCTTAGTACAAGGCAACCGTGTCTAGTTTGAGTGAACCCAAGGCATCAAGCAAGCCAGGACTGCCACTGGTGCCCTTATCTATCTGGGTGCATGATGCCCCCTGTAGGGGAAGATGTGTAACAACACAAACTTAATTTAACCATCACATTTAGATTCACATTGGAAAGCAATCTGCCGAATAACAAACATTCCTTATTATGCTAATCCATTTGGAAAAGTTGTTACTAGCTACTGATGCAAGCCCATTTCCAATTGAATGAACATGTTTCTTCATGCAATCCATGAAAGCCACTTTCCATTTGTCGCAAGAACTTGCAAGACACTTGACAAGACGTTGAGGTCATGCTATCTGGCAGTGATATGGTGCAGGCCCTTGACCACAGCATCTCTCATCATTGAATTTCAGATGATGGCAGGATTCAGAAAGCCATTAACGTTAAGAGCAAGATGCATATCATTGAGGAGCTGGTGATTTTTCCTGAGCCGCAGCCCGTTCAACACATAGAGCTGGATGATGATAAGGTACTTCATCGCATGCCTGTTTTCTCCCTGGAAAATTAGTCTACTTGGTCTATATACTCCAGTGTTTATCCATCAGCTGTATGTAACTCTGGCTGTTTACACTGGGCGTCCTACAGCTCATATGAATAGTGTTACACCATAAGAGCTGTTTGAAAGTGTCTTATTGCTTCTGTCAGTGTAATTATCATCTATTAGTATTTATGTAGACCATACCTACTTCTGTCTACAACATATATGTAATAACATAAAGTACATAGTTCTGTAGTTTGTTGTTTTCCTAAGGAGTGGTTGTCCTGAGGAGGTGTCCCATTTCTGTTGTTTTCCTTTACAACAGGGACTGCTGTTTGTCTCCAGCTATTCTGGGTTGGTTGCAATCCCTCTAGCCAATTGCTCCAACTACCAGAGCTGTGGCGAGTGTGTGCTGTCTAGAGATCCATACTGTGCCTGGACAGGAAAGCAGTGCTCAAATATTAGATACGCGTCCCCCAAGAGGTGCGGTTTTTTACTTGCTGATGAAGCCAGTACAGCTACTGCAATCCAATCAGCATACAACCCAGCAAACAATTTTAGATTATAAGAACGTTTTCTTAACATTTCCATTAAGTAATAAAAATGTTAAAAGCATTATTTTAAACATTCTAGGAACATTCAAAAGTCATATTGGGTGACATTATAATTTATAACAATGTTAGAAATAGTCTAGAAGAGAAAAAGACAATCGCTGTGTCATTTAGATTAATAGTTTTATCTTTGCTCGTTTTTCGCTAGTCAATGGCAACAAGATGTGGATGATGTTAACACTGCCATGTGCAAAATGACTGCCATTAACCCTCGTTCTGGAAGACCAGCTCCACCACGTGAGTTAAAGCCATGTGTTTCAATACCTCAACTCAATAAAACACAATAACATTTTAATATTTAAAGAGTTTGTTCCCATCAAACCACAGTGTCATAGAGTGCATGAAGTTAAGTCAAGCTGTTACAGAAGCACTGTGATGTGATCAAACACATTTACATAATGCTTCCAGAAATGGTCTCTCATAAAAGTTATTAAAAATAAACTAAAAAAAAATATTGTCTGATGTGTTGGTAACTATAAACTAAATTATCCCACAGGTGTGCAGCCATGTCGTCTGCTACAATTTCCAGCCAACACATTTACAGTTTTGCCCTGTAAGCCGCGCTCCAATTTGGCCAAGAGGAAGTGGAAGTACAGTCAAACCGCAGAGGGATTCGTCTACCCCAGCCCTGATGGAGGGCTAGTGGTGGTCGCCCAGCTGGACAGAGAAGAGATTTATGAATGTTGGTCTGAAGAAGAAGGCTACCGACAACTTCTGGCTAATTATTGTGTTAAAGCAGAGCCTGAAAGCACCACCCTAACAGGACGTTCGCGAACACAGCTAGTGCCCCAGGGGGAGGCCATTATACTGCCCGGAGAAACATGGTCACCACAGAAAACCAAAACATACTGGAACGAGCTGATCGTGGTGTGTGCCTTACTTGTCTTTTCCTTGGTGGTCCTGTCTCTGTTCGTCGCCTACAGGAACCGTGACCGAATGAAGTCCATGCTCAAGGAAGGTGAGTGTCCCAACATGCAACAGAAGAAACCACGTATTCCAGGGAAGCCCACAGAGAGCCTTCCATTAAACGGCAACAATATCCCGCCCTCCGTGTCTGACCACAAGGGCTACCAGACCCTCAATGATAACTACATCTGCAGTACGCCCACCCACGAATGCTCCTCACCTGAGAACAGCAAAAGCTTCTCAGAATCAGACAGGAGACCGTTGCATTTAAAGGAGAGCCACGTGGAAATCTCGCCGTCATGCCCGCGGCCTCGTGTGCGACTGGGCTCGGAGATCAAAGACTCCATCGTTTAGGCCTATAAGGATGGTGATGAAGCCTGTGGTTTGGAATGACTGTTAAAAAAGTGGCCTCTGATGGAACAGCACCAAGGGAGCAATGGGCTGAAATGACTGGATTACATACCATCACTGGGATTTATTTTGCACTTTGTCCTCTAATTGTGTCTTGGTGATCTGTTCTCATTTCTCAGTCACTGCCTGTGAAGCTCTCAGAGCCATGATGAGTGGGACGCCAGGCCTTTGTAGCGCTGTTAGGGTACGTGATGGGCGTTATGAGACACTGATCAGGTGGTCTTACCGTATACCTGCCCAGTCCGTCCTAAATGTCTGATGGCATCTTCGTGAAAGCAATACGATGCCCTCAGGGCTCACCGACCTGTCGTGCTCCCATCTCAACCCCCAGTCTGCCACTTAGCTAAGCTGGTTTCCTCCAGTTGGAATCAGCTGTAGGTAAACAACAAACGACAATTGAAACATTAGCCTCTAATAGTCAAGTAGAATTTTTAGCTGAACGTAGTGCCTGACATCAGATGATTAGCCTACATTTGATCATTTAACGGAATATAGGGTGTGACAGTACATCAAAAAGCTTCGATATAACCTGATGATACATGCAAAACCTTTACGCAGTATATCATCACAACCTCAGCACATAGCAGGCATACTATGCAAATCACATTAGGGAATCTAAAGGGAGAAGCATTAGAAGCGGAGAACTAACAAACAACACACAGCTGCTCTAGTACAATAAATGATGCCACGTCCTTAGTATTCTACACTGCTTCTCAGAGACACACTTTATAAAGTATGCAAGTGAGATTGTGGTACAATCGTGATGAGCCAACGTGGTGTTTCAGCATGTAGAAGACTCCAAAGACACATTAGCAATACTATGAGTACGTACAAGACACAGACTTAGTTCCAAAAAGGAGACACAGTGTCTATAGGAGAACATCTGTATACGCCCAACACCCAACCAAAATCTGTTGTTAATGGAGCAGTGATAAAGATTCGATCTGCTGAATAATTTAAATAGTGGATAATATAAGCAATGGGCCAAAAGTCACTTGAGATTGTTTACCGATTCAAATTGGTGGTTTGTTGTGCCAAAAGATTGTAGTAAAACATTTTCGGTCTCTCAAAAACCGGTCAAGCGCTTCAGACTCTTGACTCTAACGTGTACTTGATTAATGACATTTATATTGCCATGCTGTAAACTCACAGGTTAAAAATTCTACTGACGTATTTGCATGTGAACCGAATGGAACCGTTCTCAGTTTATGCAAAGGCAAACAGTTATGTGGTTAAGGCTTTACACACCATTTTTCAGATGGGCTAAGCTAGGAGATCTGTGCTCCAAAAAAGTGTAACGTGACCAGCAGATTTTTCCATGAAAAAGTGCCATGTTCACTGTATCACCTTAAGTCAAACGCAGGTTAACAAATGTTTCTGAGTGGGAGCAATGACATTCGTAAATAATGTGGTCCATTATAAATATTCATCTGCCGAGAGAGTTAGAAGTGGTTCAGTTTAAAGTCAAACAGTACATGGCTGCTACCGAGCAACAGAAACCACAAAACAAGATACACACTACAAATATGTAAGTTATTACAGTATATCAAAGCATAGCGTCAACATAAGGATCCATGTAAAAATGTATAGTTAAAAACAAAGGTTTCTTTAAAAATATCTTTCCACTATCATTCACGAAGACTATTATCACAAAAAAAGAAAAAAAATCCCAAAGACAAGCATTGTATACTGCACCACCCAAGTGTGTAATATATGATTTCATCGCCATGGGTCTTTATAGATCATAAGGACATTTGTATTGTGAATGTAGTTACGTATTGATTGAAAGTGTTCCAGAATTATTCTTTCAACAGAAACATTGTGTCTTATTTAAATTTATAGTTGATGTACAAAAGCAGGATATTTACTTTTACACCACCAGGCAAAGTAGCTGTGCATTGGGGACGCTACTGGTAAATGATAACTTTGATCACAAAGTTGTTTAATTGTATTTGTAAGAGGAGGGAGTGGAAGACTTTAAATAATATGTTTGGATGGATAAAATTAGCAGCATATTGCTGCTTTTAAGCAGAATGCCTTTATATGTTTTTCTTCTGTTTTGCACGGAATGTGGAAAATGTTTAAATTGGAAGTGTCTGGGAATTAATATTCTCCTGACAATTCTCTAGCGAGTACCAGCTAGGTGATTTTATAAACGCTTACAAAGCAAAATGTTGTGACTCAAAGGTTGTGTGGAAAAACAAATGTAATCTTGTAGCCTTTTTGTGACTCAAACACGTGAACGAAAAGCAAACCTCACTTGCATGTCTGCTCTGGTGGACTACACAGTAGATTATTCTAGTACCTTGTAAAGTTGCAAACCACAGTATATTGAATGGTTGTCTGTGAAGCAGTCCACTGCAAGGGTATGTCTCCACTTTGCTAATACCTCCAGAGATCTGCTAATGTATACATCAATCACACACACACACATAACACACACACAGAATATGTTTAAAGCACAAAAAGATTTAAAAAAATGTATTTGTATGATTTATACATACTCTGACCTCTGTTGGAAAATCACATTCAAAATTCCATGCAAACATTATTTAAATTATAAGCAAATTCGCTTGTGTTTTTCAGTAAATCATCTGATTATGATCATCCGCGTGACAATGTGTAGACAATGTGAAAAAATCACTGTACATCAGCTGCTACCTGCAAGCGGTAGATTTAGTCACGTATAGATAGTATACAGTATAGACTCATATTTCTGTCTCTTTGACTCAGACATAAGAGTTATTGGACAGTAGTGTGCTACACTCTTAATCGCTCAAAAACATTCTTTAAAAAGACGCACCAAGATGCTCTGAACTATTGTAAGTTAATGTCTTGTAAACTTTAATGTAAAGGTGTATTTGTACATTTTGCTGCCAATGTAAAGAAAAAAACTGTTGTTAAATGTATTTTTTGTATTATACATCACTACTGTTTTGTTGTTTTTATTATATTGTACATAAAAGCACTTTAATTTTAATTTTTTAAATAAAAGAAATAAACCCAAGTTATGATTCAACATTTTTTTAGACAGTTTAATTCATCTGTTCTCCGAATAACTGACGGGCCAATGTCATCTTAAACAAATATATCTGATGAACTTTGTAATATTGCATTGACCTTACAGTTTTGTTGGGTGTATATAATATATTGTCTATTTTTGGTCCTTTTTTAGGTCCCTTTGCATTCTGCTAAATGTAAAGATATCTTTCAATATATAACTCTTCTCTAGATATGCGTGAGGGCATGAAGTTTTAATTATACTGCCATCATGTGCCAGTTTACGGTAATGTACGTCTACCTAAAGTACATTTCACTGGATGTAATCGTTGTGAACATAACAACCGGTTTTATTCGGAGTTAAATAAAGTAACCAATATGTGACAATGTTAACCTCTTTCCAGGTATGGTCAGATGAATAATTTGCTTCCTCTCAGTGGGTGTATGTGTATTTGTCTGACGTGGGTTAACAGTTAACTATGACTGAATCGTTTGTAAACACTTCGGTTTCGTTTAGAATTAGGTGGAGTACACTCTTTACACAGTGACTAGTGAGGTTAGCCAGTGAGAGACAGAAAAAATTCATTATATAGTCCAAATGGATAACTGTGGTACTGGCAACTTTTATAAAGTCAAACTGTCAAACTCAGCTGAAAGATTAGTGAATTACACTGAAGTTGAGAAATTGCCTTTAACCTATTGGGTGTAGGCAAGAACACTGGCAGGTAAAACAAAGGCAGGTAAATGTCCTTCAGGAGATAAGGATCAGTCCACACCTGGAAGGGAAATAAAGTAACAGAATGCGATCATACTGCTGGCATGTGATACACCTACGTCAGCCGGACCTAATTTGTGACGTCACGTTCATAACGCGCCGCCTTGACTTGACAGTTTTAAACAAGCGTTTAACCAATTTCCCCCCCATCATTTTATTCTATTCACGGCTGAATGTTAAATTCATACATTTACTTAGTGGTTCTACATAAAACGATAGAAGACTATTTTTCTTGTACAATACAAAAATATGTTTCTTGTTCTTATTCGTCTCTCTGGGTTTTTTTGTCTTTACGTTTCTTATTTTCTATTGTATAAAGTATTTATTTATTTATTTAACAAATGTTTTTCCGACGTACAACTGAGGGAGCATTTTACATTTTGCCTGAATTAAACGGTACTGACATTACAGTTGCGGTAATGCTGACGAACATGCGCAGTCACAAACAAATGCGAAAATAATGGATAACGGATTTAAATTATTCTGCTTATCATCACAGTCAAATTCACAATAGTTTGTTGTAAATTATTATTGTTTCACACTGTGAATGTGGGCTGGCTCTAAGATTGCCGGACACCTGAAACACGCCTACCTCCACAAACTATCCAATGGCAAACAAACTTGAGCTCCACTCGTTACACAGAGAAATAATTACCTATCATCCATTCCTTCATCCAACCTGTCTCTGGTTTCAAGTGAGTGTTCAGCGCACCTGTTGGTAACGCGTATGGTGGATCGCAAATCTTTTGTGTTCGTTGGTGTTCCTCATCACAAATTTCTCTTTTCTTTTCGTCTGTTTTATCACGTACACGTTTTGGAGGGTTATTGGTGTACAGGTGCACTTGTCAGTCCACAAGAAGTAAAACGATGAACCAAAGTGACCTTAGAAGACTTTTTGCGGCATGTGATGGGAATAAGTCGGGAAGGATCGAATACGAGGACTTTACTCATGTTTGTACAGAACTTAACGTCCCTGCTGGCGACATCAGCACGTTATTTAACAAGTTCGATTTGGATGGAGACGGATACATTAATTTCAATGACTTTTCATCAAGTTTTCAGGAAGTGTCTGAAGCTCTGAATCTGGCTTTGTTGGGCAACAGCTTGCAGAGTCAAAGAAGTGCTTGGGATGAATTTGAAAACACATTAGACGGGGATGTGGCCTATTATATGGGAAGGTATGGAAGTTTGGGACACATTGAAGCTCATATTACCTTCCTAAACTGGTTATTGTTTTAAACTGTATATATTAAATCAATGTTTCATTTAACTTTTCGCATCCTGTCTTTGAGGGGTTACTTTTGTTTAAATAAAACGGGAACTCAGCTGATCTAAATCTTTGCCAACGCAAACAGATTCAGTCGACGCCTTGTGGCACTACACTTGTCACATGGTGATACGGAGATCCTTCAGTCTTGGTGAAATATATTGTTTAATACCGTGTGCTATGTCTGCAGGCAATTGGACTCACTGAGCGAGTTGTATGAACAGATCCACTCCACATCAGATGAGCTGTTACTGCAGCAGTATGAGGACCTCATTAAGTGCCTTGTGGCTGAGAGCAAAGAGTACAGAATGGAGAGTGAACAGCTGGAGACCAGTCTAAGAAGGTGAGGGAAATTTAGCCTGTCAAACATCCAACAGGGATGCTGTTGTGAGGGGAAACAGGTGTTGCTACAGCTGGTTTAGCTCTTTAGATTCTTATATTATGAGGAGTGACATCATGGTCAAAGCCGTCCCACCGCAGCTGAGATATTATGAAAGACGTTAATAAATACGCAATATGTTATGGTGCTTTAGGCAAATGGCAGAAGTCCTTTCACAGTCCCATCACACTTCTAAATGAAGGGCTATCAAGAGCCATTCTTTGTGTGTCAAAAGTGAGGTTGTTACAGTACCATACTGTAAAACTGCACATTGTGATAACATTTACATAAGTTTATTGGACATGTACTATGTTGTTACTTGTATCTACTTTATACTTTGTTGTACCAGTAGTAAATAAAGTTTAACAACTGCTTAAATAAAGGATTTCTGGGCTTCAGGGTGTAAACAACCTTTGGAATGTTTAGGAAAGCCATTCCATTCCTAAAAGGAAGAGGAAATTGAAAAATCGGGGTAGGGTTACAAAGCTTGTCTTTCTCTTCATTTTTCTCAGAAACAAGAATGCCATTTTAGGCTTTGTCATTTCTTGACCGAGTGGTTCTGTAGGCGTGGACTCACAAGTGTTTTCAAAGGAAGATCTAGTCCAGTGTTTTTACTGTGTGTTTAACATGAGACCGTTTGCTTCACCTCACACAGTAGCGACTCATGTTCACAAGAGCCCTGCCTTCTTTCCTGTCCTTCCCTTCGTCAGTTTTCTTAACTGCGCCCTCTTGATTATGATAAGACTGTAGCTTAGAGGAGATACTTCCGTTCTGCACTAAAGGTCCATAGGGAACACTGTTTCTGTGAGATCTGCATGTAGGTGTACTTAGAGGCATTAATGGGTATGCTGCCAGCGGTGGCTCTTTCAAACTTCTGGAATAAAAGCCTCTAAAGTCAGCATTTTGTGTTTTAAATAATTCTGTTTGATGGTCTGTACCTTAGCTTGTTGATTTTAACAGGACAGAAGAACTGACCAGCAATCAGTTTGCAGAGATGGAAGAGGACTTGCAGACACAGCTGGCCCACACTGAAGCCAGAGTCAGGGAAGAGGTGAGACATCCGATACATTTGATATGCAGTTATGAAGCATGTTGATTCTAGTTGGAGAATATTAAAGTTCTGTTATGAAAGTTAACAGAACTGTTGTACACTAAAAGGTTTGTGCATGTCATTGTGTTTTGGTAAATGGGAAAAGCTTGATTTGAGGTTCAGGTTTAGAGTCTCTGGTTCACCTTTATTCTTGACATCCAGTGAGCAGTTTTTAACAAGAGGTCCAGTCAGACTGTGTGTGCACAAAGGCGTCTCTATGAGGGCTTGTAAATGCCTCTTTATTAGGCCTGTACTTATAAAGAAAAAACTCTTCTTGGGTTTCATGTACACAGGAGCAGAAGAAATGTGACGAATCTATTGCGCTGCTTCAAATCAAGCATGAAAATGAGCTGGCTGACCTGCAGACAGCTATAGAGAAACTCACAAAGGTGGAAGATTTTTTTTTTCAAAGGAAATGGAATTCTCATTTTAATAGCATTGTTTCTATATTCGGTTATATTGTTTGTACTGTAAGTAATGCTAATGGGGCTCGTGTCGCCTCTGATGATAGCAATATCAAGAGGAGTCGAAACTAACCAGCCCTAGAGAAGATGTCATCAAACTGAGATCACAGACTAGAGATCTCATGCAGGTGCGTGTGTGGCTTTATACCCACAATTCTTTGCTGACAGAATATGTCTTGGCATCCTAAATGCTCAACAGAGGCATGTTATTATGCAAATAATTTTGTGTCATTGCTTGAATTCTTGTGTTCCTGTATAGGAGAATGAGGAGCTGAGGAGCTCCCTCATGAAAGCTCACATGGATGTCTCCATTCTTCAGGTGGAGCTGGACAGATTGAAAAATGCATTCACTGACCAGAAGCTTCAACATGAGAGGTGACATCATTGATGCTTAAATGCTTTATGCATGTTAACCCCTCATTTAAGTGTTTGTGTAGCTCAGTTAATAGAGCATGGGGCTAGCAGCACAGGTCTTGAGTTCAATTCCCAGGGAATGCACATACTGATAAAATGTAAACATTCAATGATAAACAGTTCTGACATATATAGTATAAATTGAATATAGATATGTTCTTTAAAATAAATAAACCTGTTTCCCAAATACTCCGAGAAATAAAATGAATGCTGCCATTAGTTATTAGACATGAACTCCTTCAATATGATTTGTAATTCTGCTTTAATCATATAATTTTCCTCACAGAGAAAGTGATGACCTCAAAAACATGGTGATTGAATACCAGTCTTACTCCAACAAAATAGAAATTCTCCAGTAAGTTTATCCAGTCTTTCACTTTAATGGGCATTTTTATCATTTGCTGGTCTGTTAGAAACGTACCAGAAATGTCACATTAGATATAAGTCTAACTCTGTCCACATCAGGGAAATGAACAAGAAGTTGTATGACAGCAATGACGGGTTACGCTCTGCTTTGAACCAGGATATCACCTCCACAAAAAGACGGGTAGCGTTTTCATCGCTTTTAAATCTGCATCTGTGCTCAAATTTGGATTTCCAGCAAGGATAAATACACTGTTGATTTTGGAGTTTATTGTAATTCAGTTTAAGTTACATAACTATCAGTAAATGTTTGCTCTTCTGTAGCTCTCACCCAGAAATGAAGTTCCTCCTAGGAAGATGAAACCGCTTCGACAGAGCACAGTGACCCAGAGCAGGTGGTTATACTCGCTGCTGTTTACTCTGTATTTGTTGCAGTTGTCTTGACAGAAACAAATACACGTGCAAGATGCTTTCTCATGTAGGCCTGTGTGTCTGTTTTCCCCATGAATGACATTTGTGTACGGTACTGTTAGCTTTGCTAATGAAGAGGACACCATGGTCCTGGTGAAAAACTGGGCTGATAGGTATTTGGACAGTGGAGTTTCCATACAGACCGACACGGAGCCGATGTCAGGCAGCGATTATGACAGTGATGACAGCCATGAGACGGCGCATCATAGCTTCTCTTATATTCCGTCTGAGCCGGAGGTAAACCTTGAAGTTACACTTTACAGCTGTTTTATTTTTAATATACATTTTTTTCACAGGTCAAAAGACTGAGATCACAATGTCAATCTTTTTGTCTTTTAAACCTTTTAATTTTTTTACAAAGTTAATAGGAAAGTCAAATGAATGGGAAATAAGGGCATGTGTGTCTAAAATTGTGTGACAAAATATGAAGCACAATTGTGTGCTTTGAGAAGACGCTCTTCAAAACATTCTCCGATCATGCTGGGTTAACATTGATCACAAAATTGTGGAGTCCATTTTAGCAGTAATATGTTGTCATTCAATCACTAGGGGGATGTACAAAATACTTTGACCTTTATAAAAATCATGTAAATGTTTGCTCAGTTTCAGATGTCTGGACCTCATTGTATATACTGCATATACATGAGTATGAATGCATGCATGCATGCGTGTTTATGCTAAATAACACAAAATTTAATATGGTGTCTTGTAGGTTTCTGATCTAAAGTCTGATGGTATTGAATCTGTAGCTCGCAGCACAGTTGGCTCCATAACTTCCTCTCTTCGCCGGCGACTGTCTGCTTTTCCTGTCAAGGTAGTTCAAGCCACTCTCGCTGATACCAAGTGAACAAATGTATGCAAAAGTTAATTTTGCTGTATGTGCTCGTATATGATACTTCCTCAGAGCAATAGTTGTTTATTTCTATTCTTAGCAAGCAGAAACGGAACTTGATGACACGGACGATCTTGCCCCGGTGTACCGTCTGGTGTTAGCTGGGGATGCTGGGTCAGGAAAATCCAGCTTTTTACTACGATTGAGTCTTAATGAATTCAGAACAGACATTCAAACCACTCTTGGTGAGAAAATGCATGACGGTTGTTTTCATGTCAGTGCTTAAAGGTGTAGCCAGTGTTGCCATATGGAGAATATTACGACTGAATATACTAATGGCACTAAGCAGAGATCATTTGTGCAGGTGTTGACTTTCAAATGAAGAAGATGCTGGTAGATGGAGAGAAAACAAACCTTCAGATCTGGGACACTGCGGGACAGGAAAGGTATGTGTAATGTGTATTAAAAACAGTGTGTGTATGTTTATATTCAGAATTAGTTTGATTCTAAGTAAGTTACACAATAGTGTTTGTTGGTGACAACATCATGCTTTCATAATGCAAGATTTTATTAATACATTTTATTAAAACTAATGCCTCTTTTTTTAATGCATTAGCTTATATTGTTAAACTTCTGGAGCCCCCCTGATTTAAGCCTTTTATAGCTTTATGGTACACACATGCATTTTAAATGGCTTAAGGTTGGACCCACTTTAAGCAGATTCATTTCTGGTTTATTGTTGACATTATTAAGTGCACTCAAAAAAAATCCCAAATGCATGTTATTCCTGTTTTTCCTTTACAGGTTCCGCAGCATTGCTAGGTCATATTTTCGTAAAGCACACGGAGTGCTGCTGCTATACGACGTCACATCTGAGAGCAGTTTCCTAAACGTTCGCGAATGGGTGGAACAGATTCAGGTACAGTAACGCATTCAATGCGTTGTTTGCAGCCAGAATCCATTGCTGGTTATTGTACTGTATGAACAAACCATCATGTTTCTTGCAGGAGTTAACAGATGAGGACATCCCAATGTGTGTGATCGGAAACAAGGTGGATTTGAGAGCAGAGAGACCGGAGGGAAGCTGTGTAACTGCTTTTCATGGTGAAAAACTTGCTATGGTAAGTCCAGTCAGTTTTGGGTAGAAAGAATGAAATGCACATTATGTCGGTTCTAATGGCTGCTGTCTGTTGCGTTAGACTTATAATGCCCTGTTCTGTGAGGCAAGTGCCAAAAACGGAACAAATGTTGTAGAGGCAGTTTTACATTTAGCGAGGTAAGATGTCTTTCCTACCTCATTCTAACACTGATTAAATATGAAGTAAAGTATTTTGAGTGTTTACAGTTGTTAATCTTTACCACAGAGAAGTAAAGAAACATGCTAAGCTGAGACGGAGGTCAGAATCACAGGTTAAACTGAATCTTCACAATCGGAGGAAGACACTGAGCAACTGCTGTGGAGTTTAAGTCTTGCTGGTGGTTACTCAAAAATGCCGAAAAAAGAAATGCGCTTTAATTACCTTCAGTTTATTTTAAAGTCAGTTCTTTGTAGTAAAGGTAACTTTTTAAATACTGTTTGTGGTCACTGTACCCTATAAAACCATGTCATTAGAAAAGTATTGACAAAATGTAACTTTTTTTATGTAAATGGTGACTTAACTAGTTTTAGATATTGTCTTGTTTAATTTGCTTCTAAGGTGTTTTAAGCGCACTGATCAAATGTATACCAGTACATTTGCCTACATGTGATTAAAATTCACTTCAGGGTTCAGTGTTTATTTAAATGTTTCATTTGATGTATTTGTTGTGTTCTTAATTACCAATGTTAAATATGTTCATATACATGTTTCTAATGTTATTGTATTAAATAAAGATTTTAAGATATTAACTCATGGCTCCTAGTTGTTTAGTCTAAATTAGAGACAATATTGAAACACTTGAAACCAGCCAAGTCATGTGATTTCAATAAACATGGCTTTGTTGCATTTTAACAGATCTAAACTTGAATTAAATATTG
>JAZGTJ010005580.1:0-27099 GCA_036877575.1 Botia almorhae
TCTGATCAGAGGTGCAAAGACAAATTTTGTTGAAGCGTTTTATTAACAATGTTTTCTCTGTCACTGTGCCGCGCACTTGGAAATGTAATGACACTACTTTGTTCTTGTCCTGTTTCTATTGGCCGGCAGTTTATTACTGATGGAAAACATCACAAAGATATTAATCAGCTCGCTGCATAAAGCATAATAATGGAAATAATCACGCCAACGCTTCCTCTTAGGAACGAATCAGTCAGAGTTCCACACACACACACACACACACTGTGGCTCTGTGTCTATTTTTCGTCTTGGATGCTGTTCGGCTTAAATGATCACAATGCATCTGGCACTTAGACAAACAGTGTGCTGTTAACAGGGCCTCCCCAAAAGTCACAGACATGTGGAATGTCCACCCCGCAAATCTGGGTAATGGGACACTGCAAGTCACACTTTGTCGTCTCTCTGTGGCTTTGATGACGATTGTCCCCATACGGAGACTCTGGAGCAGCTGACGGCAGGGCCTGGCTTTAACTGAACAAAAACAGGGGCAGGACGGTTTCATTCAGCAGGCAGTTCACCAAACCACAAACAGCTTCACATTTGTAAGAGGCCATATTATAAAACATTCCTGTAGACAATGCGCTGAAAGGTAAAAAAAAAACAAACACTGAACATGTTTACAAATGCTTGTCCCGCTCTTCCTGCACAGACAGACGGAGGTGAAAGTAATCATACAGACAAAAGCAACACCCAAGTGTTTTTTTAAAGCAACAGAGTTCAAGAGAGGTTAAGCAGAACAAATAAACACACTTCACACCGAAAACACACACAACGGCTATTCTCACTTAAATGACACTTAAAAAAAACACTTCTTCATTGAGGGACTTTGACTTACGAGAAATCTTTGAAACTTGCACTGTTGTAAAGATTGAGACGGTAAACCAAAACTGACCCACATAACTTCCTAAAAACACGTTTCTGCACTTACTGTGTCCCTACACCTTTTCCCTTAAAATAACCTGTGACGCTCAGAAACGTCAGGGTATGGAAGTCAAATGTCTTCCGCAGCGGTTACAGGTACCCACCCCTGGTTTAAAAGCTGGAAGTCCGAGCCCGACCCCGATCGTGGCTTTGTTGGGGTTCACTACAGAGTTGTAGTGAATGTTCCGATGGTAACTAACTCGGATTGCTTCATCATTATTTTGATGGATGCCGTGGAACGTGTTGATTGGTTCTAAAAGAAAGCATTGCAATGGAGCATGAATAAATATTCTGGACAGAAACACAGATTTGCTGCTTTTAAAAACAAATCAGTAACACACATACAATGTTAACTTTGTAATGATGCATGAACTACGCAAGTCAGGCCTTTTAAATGCAATAACAGAAATGTGGCTTTTGTTAATTTTATTTCACCTTGAAAAATGTCTAAGAGTTTACAGCACGGTGTCTGTTAAGCATATCGCAAAAAAAATATAATCCATTACAATAGCAATAATGACAATAATCCCACAAAACTGCTGTACATAGCAATGCTTAGTAATATGGCAGACTGAAGTTGCACCCATAGTTCCACCGTATGGACACTGTATGGCAAGCCGTGGCTGGTGCTGTGCTCACCTGTGCCGTACTGATAAACTTCTACTGGACGATTGTACATCTCCGCCATGGCCTGCATTTCAATGTGGTTTCCATGACAGTTGTTCTTCCTCTTTCTGTTGATGTATGTGTTGAAGTCCTCCGTGACGTAGTTTGAAAAGTAGTCGGCGTTCTTCATCTGTATGTCAAAAAGCATCATTTGAAATTCACAAAATGATCCGTTTTTAAAACAAAAATAATCGGGCTGGTTTAAGGTTTAGGTTCCTAAGTGTTCCTGTGGCTAGCAACACTAGCAACACAAAGGCTGAAGGTTCGATTGCCAGGGAACACAGCCGCACTGACACAATTGTAAATCTTGAATGCACTGCAAGACGCTTTGGATATAAAGCGTCTGCCAAATGCCTAAATGTAAATGTAATGTAAATGTAAGGTTATGGTGGAGAAACATCACATACCAAGTAATCCATGCAATGTTTGCGGACGACTTCATGCATATCTTGGTCTCCGTACACCTGATCAGCTACAGAAAGAACATGACATCACCGTTATGTACAAATAAACAATATTATCTCTGCATATATGATGTGCATTATTTGCATTTATTTTTTCCACATCTTTAACTTTGTAAAAATAACATAGCTTTTAAGTTTCCATAGCAAGAAACACAATCTCCATTCATTTTATAGCATTGAAGAACATTTCCTGTCTTTATTGCATTTTATTGTGTAAACATGTTTACAAAAACATTGGGACCATATAATAAATGCAAAACTAAAATAAGCTGCCAGTTATGCATGTCACAATAAACACAATATGATCTTTGCAAACGTTCATTTTACATCACAGCAGATTTTATTGCATTTACATTTGCATGCACAATTGTTGCATTTACACAAACCAAACTGAATGTTGGTACACAAACATAAAATAAAATCTTATCTGTTACTGATGCATGCAATAAGCAAATTGTTTGTTTTCTAAATTACAGAGTTCAAGCTATTAATCTGTAATCTAAAGTGGTAAGATAACATGCAAATACTGCTATGCATGCATGCACACAAGGCCGAAAGCAACACTTTTGGCGGGCTTTAACATACTCATTTATGGGCCATGTATGACTCAAAGCAAGACTAGGGCCCCAGATGTAAACAAATAAGTGTGTGAGTCCCGCTCGGAGGCCGACAACTTTTCTTCTCAAAAGCGGCAATATGCAAATGAGCCGCAGCCTCAAAGCGCATTCCGGCTAGTCACATGACCATCACCCGCAAAGATTCTCAGAAATTCTTAGTCAATTTCCTCTTTTGCCGCACTGGCCCGCTTCTGTTGTGACACTTATATAAAAACTATGCAAGCTGCTCTCTGCCGTGTTTAAGAAAGGGTCAAAGGGTTTAGACGAAAAACGATTCAGGTGCTTTATTTAAAGACACGTTGACTTTTTTAGTTTCCTGAAGAGGTCCCTTAAACCCGCATTTGGTTATCTGATACAGAGGAAAGTTGTTTAACAGAAAAGGAAACAAGGTTTTTCAGAGACTAAACTAAATTACTGCTATAATATAACAGGACAG
Organism: Botia almorhae; assembly: GCA_036877575.1. Lineage (NCBI taxonomy): Eukaryota > Metazoa > Chordata > Actinopteri > Cypriniformes > Botiidae > Botia > Botia almorhae. The sequence goes on from JAZGTJ010005580.1 coordinate 3,144, forward strand.
TCTTCATTCTATAATTGCTTATTATATGCTGTGGAAATGGCATTACAGCGACGTGTAAACACTCGGCGCTTTCTTAGAGAATTAATTTGATAGGGGCCTGAAGGTGCATGTCGTTCTGTTCTTGACGAGAACAATAGTTTGCATTTTCTGGCAGGTTCACGCTGTAAGCTATAGATGTCCACCTGACCATTTGTTTGTTGATTGTGTTGATTTGCTTCTGAAAGAGTCTGCATGATTGCTTTGAGCTGAAGGTGCAAACATTCAAATTTCTTTTGTTGAATACAACTACTAAACATCTCGAAGAATCGAAAATAGTACAAAAAAGCAACATTTGAAATAGCAAGATTCAATTCACCAACATTAGCAATTGCACTGGTTATCATGAGCTAACACTAAATTATATATTTACTCTACAGCATTAATTAATCAAGATTAGTGTTAACAGCTAAAATTTAAAGCCAAAATAATACAAAATAAATTATTTAATTATAAAGTTGTTAAACGTTATTGTTTATTTTTATATCATATTCATTGAACTGAAACTCGTTGTACAATGTTACCAATAAAGCTTTCCAGGTGTCGTTTCAACTGTTCTAAGTAGGTCAAACACCAGCTATTGAGGAGAAAGAAAAGCAAAAAAAATCATGAGTGCACCTTTAAGACGGACCGCTCAGTCAGGTTAATAACATTTAAACATTTAAAGCAGCGTGCAGGAGAACTGCAGGTCACATGCAGCTGAAGGTTCCGTCTGCTTTTGGTTCCCCGTTGGGACCTGTCGTCTGTTTTCCATCTTGTCTTTTCCTTTCCATTCATAGCAGCAGTGTGAGTGGATTTTCAGTGGGTGCTGTGGGTCAGGGATTCCCCTCCAGTCCATTTGCATCTCTCTGACTCATATGTGCTAATAAACAACCTTCACATCTTCCCTGATTTTAACCCAAATTTGAATAACAAACAGCTTTACTGGTTCTGTCATGTGGGCCTCAAAAGAGTCTTGATACATGGGCTTTACTGCACGTGTTCACTGGGGTGGAACATTTAACCGTGAACTGCATGCAGGGGAATATGTTCACCTGCACCTGCAGGGGCTTTTCAAAATGTGTTTTGCTTGGCGGGTGATTCAACAGAAAAATCCCATAAACCTACATTGAAGGTGAGACCTGAGCCATTTTTAGAGAGACAAAAGTATTGCAGAGACTTGTAGGCGGTTTCTTTTAACTTGAGCCACCTAGCGAGCATCAGAACACTCCTGCACCAGCATAGCAATGGGCTAACAATCGCTCAGAACACCTTAGCAACGGCATAGCACCACCCTGACAACCACCTAGAGGACACATTCCAAACTGATGATGATATCGTGATGAAGATCAGATTCACATGCAGACCGGATGTCCGGATAACCTGCAAAATAATTTTCTTGGTTGTTGCCAGGATGTTGCTATGTGGTTGTTACAGTGTCTGAGGGGTTGTCAAGGCTTTAATATGCAGTTGCTAGGGCGCTGCTAAGTGGTTGCGAAAGCGTTGGCCCGGGACAAAAGAGCCAAACCAAAAGTCTTTATGATACTCTTGTCTGTAGATATAGAGATAATTATAGGTGATTTATTTTGTGGGAAGCAAATAATTTACTTTCCATTTTAATGTCATTTTTGATGGACAACAAAAACTCCCGCAGACTAAAATGAGATCAGAGTTTCTGAGCTAACATATTAAAAGCACCATCTGCAAATAAACCCAAAACTGACAGACGATACAAAATACGGTATGCCCACCGCAATAATACCGCATACGGTACACATATACTAATCTGGTCACCCAACTAAAGTTTCTCGGCTCCAAAAATGGGCGGTTGAGCTTTCTGGCACCAGCGAACACACTGATGAGAAGAGGTCGACGTTTTTAGAAAAGGCGGAACAGAGACTTCGACTGGGTAGGTCTACCACCACCAAGGCAATAGCGGTGATAGAATTCATGAGAAAAGAGAAGAGTAGAGGTCCACGGAGCAACTGCAAACCACAAACGCGCTTCCACTCATGTAGGCCGCAGATAGTCTCAATAGTAACTGGAGAGCTTGATTCTAAGAAAGGGGCGTGTCCTGCATTCATTTATTTTTTATACATATAAGGTCTGGGGGCCACTGATAAGGTTTATCCTCAAAAACATAAAGCGATGTCACAATTAGGCTTGTTTAAATTTACTTCATTTCAAATGAAAATTCTGCACAGTTTTGACCATGATAACTTTACTGTATTCACTGTATCATGATGCGATAACAAGGATCATCTGGTTTTCCTTTGAAGCTTGAGCAGTCCATGCTAGCTTGCGTGCATGCTGTCATTAAAGCTGCGGTCTGTAACGTTTTTGGTTGAAAAACGAACACAAATCAGTTACTAAACAAATACTTGACAGATCAGTGTTTAGAACGCTCCCCCATCTTACCCCGCAACAGTACGTTTATAATAATGATTTATAATTATATTTGAGTTGTCGGGTACGATTTCACAGGAAATGTTCATCTGGAAACAAAGATCTGGCTAATATATCGCATGTCCAGGTGCTGTATACGGTGCAGCAATTGTAGCTCGTTCTTACAGCAGTTATTTAGAATTTAAACTTGTCGTCCACATTAAAAAAATAACTCTGCAAATCCCCTGCAATTTAACACTTCTAACAGAGATGGCGGTAGAGAGGGAAACGTTACAGATTGCAGCTTTAAAAGACAAGAGGGACAAACCAACTAAAGAAATGTAAACTATCAAATTATTATGCAGATATTATAACAAAATAGCAATTTAAATAAAAAAAGAATGTAAAATAAAAGCATTTTTACAAGTGGTCTGATACTTTAGGCCTCACTGTATAGTGTGCAAGTGTGTTATTAAAGCAAAACAGTGAGATGCTCATTTTAATATGGTTACGAGATCTTATATACAAAACTTTTATAAAAATAAACAAAAAAAAAAGTAATTTTAATTACAAACAACACACAAGAAAGTGTGAAATAGTTCATAAGCTGAATTGTGTCTTTGCAATAATTACTCCAGTGATCCCTTGTGTTATTGCTCCAAACATGAGTGTGTGGAATGGAGTTGCAGAGTTCATCAGACAGACAGAGCTGAGGTCACGGCTCTGATCTGCGTGACCGTGTGTTTCTTCTGTTCTAACTGCTCTCGAGAACATCTGACATAACACGTCCACCTCAACCCGCCTGACCAGTAAACACTCACTTCACACAAATACATTGATCCCGCACTCTGCAAACACAGTGTCACCCCTGACAACAGGCCCAAAGGTAACTCCACTCAACAGCCTTATTGATGTCCACGTTTATCCTGGTTCTCTCAATAGACTATAAATTTGAGATTATGATCAAATAGATCAATGCATATTGATTCCCAAGCACACTGGGGGACGTGATGACAATTGTTCTTTCGAAGCAGACGGCATGGTTTGCGCCGCTCAAGAAAGCTAGTTAGATATCGAGAAACTTCATTGGCTTGCGCTGACTTGGAAAAGTGCCAGAAAAAGCAGTCGGTGATCATGAGAGCATTGAGTAAGACAGAGTTTACTACTGCCCCAAAAACGCACGCTGGTGCCCCGAGGCCTCTGATGTACTCATCCGTGCTCACAAGACTCTGTTCCAGCCAGGCATGCGGTCTTGCAGATGTGTTGGCCAGCGTCATGCGTGCAAGACGTGTAGGACCGCTGTACTCTTGAGTTTACACTCCAGTGTAAACTCAACCCTAAGGGTCTAAACTATTTCAACAGACACTTTTGTAAGAGAAGTTGCCAAGAGTCGGTGATTACGATTGTTTCAAATCTAAACAAGACAAATGCAGTCATGGGGGTGTCTAGGTGAAAGGCTGCGACTTTATTTCAAAAGTGTCGTGTTTTTTGGTTGGGGAGACATGCGGCGCTCACGTATTGCAGATGTGTGAAAGTTCACGAGCCGGCTGTGAGCACGAACCTAAAAAACTAAGCAAAAGGGTGCAGACAGTCTTATCACAATCAATGTCTGCCATCAAGTAATTTACAGGCCCATTTAATGTTAAATGGGCATTACAAACAATGTTTGTACATAGATCTACATGACATAGATCTCTATATATAATATAACTATACAGCTATACACATCATATGACATCCACTGAAATCACGTCAGACGTTTGGAATATTCCAGAATACACATCACTTTGAAAGCACTGGTTTATGCTGGATCAAACCAGTCAACATCCTTCAGTTCTAAGCCATTTCCTGTCTCATTGAAAGCAAAGACCCATATAAAGCAGTTACATCAGCAGCGTTGTGATGAAGCCTGTATTTTCCTGTACTGTCGGCGGCTGATCAATGTAACGATGGGCAATGTGTGTGCAACCCTCGATTCCAGCACTTCAAACTTTGCTTCGTGTCTGCCACAAAGCTACGGTACACGTTGTACAACGTTAAGACAGACAGATAGCGACAACAGCTGACCTCTGCTTCATGCAACACACATACGGACACTTTTCTGTTGCCTTTGTCCTCATTATCCAACAGAACTGCACTAATCTAATGTAGTGATCTGCTGGGAATTGATTTTAAGATGTATTTAAGTTGACTGGGAATGTACTTATTGATTTATTGCTTTTTTTTGGAGGGGGGGTACAATGTTTATGAACAGTATTCCACGTCTGATGTGTTACTGTTCCCAGGATTTGTTTGCTTGTTTGACTGGAGTCTGTAGATTAATGGATTTGATTGTGATCACCTGTTTGTTATTTAACGTTTTCTATAGAATCAATTAAGAAACAATGAACTGTAAAACTAAGGAACGCAAAAAGCCGAAACGTCCTGCAGTTGAATTAACATGTTTTCGAGTGCAGACTCGAATGGCTTATTAATATCTTAAAACAGCAAGAACAGTAACAGACACCGACATTCAATACACATTTAATTTATCAGGATCTTAAAGCTGCCATTCATAACTTTTGCCTTTGTCGCCATCTCTGTTCAAAACATAAAAATGCTCAATAACTGACTATTATGTTAAGTTCTAAAAATTCGTATTCATTTTTAACCAAAAAGCAATTACAGATTGCAGCTTTAACTGTACACAGTTTGCAGTTGCCAAGCAACTTCTTAAAGTTGGCTTTACACGGATATAAAATGTATTTTCACAATCATTCTAAAATGGCTTCAAATGCTTATCATCCAATCCGGCCTCGGAATATTTCTCCTCATTCATACTGCACATTATAATGTTATGAAACTGCTATCCAAAAATGTTCCTATTATGTTCAGTCAGAAGTTTTTGGGTTGATGTACCCAAAGGGAAAGGTGTGGAGATGCTACACATGAAATTTGGAATCCGGGCAACACCTTCGCTTCGAGAGTGGGCTGTGTTTCCCGCTCCAGCAAATCGTGTTATGGAATCTGCGGAATGCGTTCTACAATCACAACAAGATGACGAACAGTCAAACGGGAGGAATGCAGCCGAACTGTCTGTTCCAGGCTCGCGACACACCACGGGCTGCTTTGTTTACTACCACAGGAGGTATCTGGAATTAAGCCGGCAGTGCTGCAGTGGAAAATAAGTCCGGCTTACACTGGAATGTGCTTTGCATACGCTGTGGATTTTCATACACAGTCAAGTCATTGGTTAGTCTAGTCTTGGATTAGTCTAGTCTTGATTTTCACCTAGTGAAATATAGTGTTATATAGTCTTTTGGTACTATTACAATAGAATTTAAGTGATGTGTGGTCGCAATATCACACAATACGTGTGGGGGTCTAATATCTGATTGGATGAGCTCCAATGTAGCTCATCCAATCAGATAATACAGCTCAAACTGTTTTCAATACAAAAACAAAACCTCTTGCAAAGTCAAACAAACAAAAACAAAACAAGTGCAAAACAATTATACAGGATGCCAATACAGTCCAAGAATCTGCCCAGTTCTAGCACATTTTTAACCTGATCACCTGAGGCAAACAACCCAGTCCACATCGGCTGTCAGAGTTTCTATATATGGCTACAGCCGTGCATCTGAGCTGTTTTAAAGAGCCTAAACAAGAGTTTGTTTAGCTGGCTGGGTCAGGTCACCCCACTCCCCAAGTGTGTGTACTCATAATGGTGTCAATTGCCACTCATACACCAGGGACCAGGTCAAGCCCGAGAGGGACGGAGCTTTGAATAACCTGAAGAACAGCCCTAGAAAAACAGAGAGAATGCTGGGAGCCAGGGCATGGGTCTAACATGACACCATTTCCCACGATTCAAAAGGAGAACTACATTCCGAAAGTAACACTAGCGACACAAAACCCTGCACGACAATTCCTACAGCACAGATACCTGCCATGCTTTTATTGTGATTCAGACTTCATTCAGCTATTCATAACAAAACTGTTGTTGTGAGTCTGTCGAGGCGGTTTAAAACCACACTAAAGCAGATATTACAACTGTTTTTCTGCAGGAACGTTGGAGTCAGGCGGCTTCATTTCTGTGTTTAAACTTTTAGCCAATCAAACGCTCCACGAAACCACAAAACCTTTTGAAAGTGTTTGTCGTTGTAATACCAAAACTGAAACGGTGAAGGCCAAACTCTCACTATCAGAAGTCGGAACAGGTGCAGCTCTGTAAGTGCTTCTGTAAAAATGAAACGCGCTCCCACTGTGACGGGTCTCGTCAGAAACTGAGCATCGTAAGCAGCAGACCTTCATTATTTCCACAAGCACTTATGTCACCAAAACGTAAGTGCGGCACAGCAAAGAATTCAAATCATTGCCATTAAAACATCTCTCACGCACACTTCACATTTTCCAGTCAAAAGTTTAGACATGCTTGACAATACACAAATGTTTTTTTTCAACCTTTAAAGCCTTCTGATCCAAGACACATGCTTAAATGCTTGAAATTAGTTTTGAAGACCGTCTGTGTCTACGTATACATTTCTTTTTAATGAATGAGTTGGACAGCAGCCAGAACATATAGGAACTTGTTCAATACTGTTTAAAAGCATCCCAAGCCATGAAGAAGATATCTGAGAATGATGAGCAGCACAGAGATCTAATCTGAACAACGACTGGCTATGAAGAAGCTGAAAAACATATTTTGCTTTCAGTTGATTGGCCTCATTGATTGGTCACTACATAATTCCCATACTTTTATTCGACTAGTATTCTATGTGGATAAAATAATACCAAAGAATGAACAGGTGTGTACAAACTCCGGACTAGTGTTGTACAACAGTACCACAAATTACCATTTATATCCCCACCTCTCAGGATATAAACCTCTGTGATATAAAATACCTTGGAAAATCATTTGCAAACTGATTTGCAAACGTTGCACGAACACGAGACAGCACGCTACAGCCGTTTGTCTCTTACAAGTTCAGATTCAGGTTGCATATGGTAACCGAGTTACAAAATGAAAAAAAATGGAGTCATAGAGGGTTCAGAGTGACATGCAAAAATCATGTAATTCTTCAAAAGTTGTATTTCTTGGTAATAAAGCTTGCCACACCCGAGTCATTTACCGGTGAACAATGAGTCGCAAAAACTCAGAAAATGTTTTACACATATGTTAGTTTAAACTTAAGCAATCAGAGTGAGATTCAAAGGTCTGAGTGCATGTTAAAAACCTTAGTTTTATAAAACGAATACGTATTTAAAATTCGTCACTGTAAGTACATAATGCCAATCAAAAAAGCCACTTTTGTAACATCAACCATGTTCACACCTTTGTACAAAAGACCAGATTTTTTCCCGCTTCTTTTAAAGCACACAAGATTCTCTCTGGAAGATTCTCGAATTGTGCCGGGATAACGCGGATCTCTATATTTTTGCACAAACTTGTGGAGTCCGGGCCAACTCGAATACCTGGTGTCATGCACAATTTTCAAGAAATGTTGAAACAATTTCTCAATTTGCTTTTCACTTGAATTGCGATTCAGATAACAATGTGTAATGAAAAATGCAAAACAAAAGCACACGCAAGCCTTTGAAAGTACGTATCTATGAGTTTAAAAATGACCCTGTTCTGTGTTATCCAGATGACAACGGCTGTGAATAAGGGCAGCTGCAGCCTCATTATAATGAGCGGGTTATATAATGTGAATTGTTTGACTGGATCAATTGTTTGGAGATGGATAGTTTCACACCTGCAGTGTAAGGACTGCAGCACAGTGTCCCTGCTGGGAATGCTACAAGTAGGTCAGCACATAACATGTCTGTCTGTCTAAACCTGTATACAGCTCCAGCAGGACCACAGACAGGCGTGTGTTTGAGTGCACTTCTGAAGGCCTTCAATGATCTACCAAGACTGTGTGTGTGCGGCCCTGATATTCACTGCATAATGGGGACCAAACAATGGGGACCCCAGGTTATATTGTTAGTGTAACTAGCTAAACAGTAAACGGTAGAAGTCTGTGGAATGTCCTTATTAAAATAGATATGTGTGTGTGTGTGGGGGGGTGGTTTAAATATGTGGTTTATGAGGACACAAATGTGTATAATGACATCTGTATAACAATGTAAACATGGTCACCATCACCCAAACAAAAACCCATACTAAACATTTTTTTTGTTAATTAAAAATGCCAAAAGTTTTCCGTGAGGGTTAGGTTTAGGGGATAGAATATACAGTTAAAGTACAGTATAAAACCATTACATCTATGAAGAGGCCTCATAAACCACATATGCCAACAAGAGAGAGAGAGATGCATTGAGAGAGAAAGAGAAAGTGACATTAGAAAAGCAAAACAGGGAAACACAGAGAGTAAAATGAAATACTAAATGAGAAAGGAATCAGGGTGAGAGGAAATCCTGCTGATTCCACTGAATGGTGGTTATATTTACAGTTGCTAGATGATGAAATGAAATACTGTCCATTCAAACAACACACAACACAGGTCAGAATTACAATACACGGTTTAAATATACAGCTAACCAACAACACAAGCATCAACATTACATTCTAAACCTCATTAGCTTCAATTAAAAAAATTGTCTTAAATGTTACAAAGCACAACACATGAGATTCACGAGTTTGGGGTCAAAACAACAAAGTGAATCTGATATTTACAAACTGAAAGTGAGGAGAGCACATCAACAGAATGACGTCACTTCTCATAGCGCTTCACGTTTTCATTTACGCGGCTGCCTGCAGAGCGCTACAAACACAGGTGAGTAGCGCCACCTAGAGGGACGTTCTGGTAGTTGCTCAAGAATCCAACACAGGTGAGAGTACAGTGACGTGAAGGGCTACGTGCATTGTTGTTTTATAAAACAGAGTACAAAAATGTGATGGATTATATTGTATCGTGGTCACAGACTCCTAAACCATCCGTAGATGAAATTAAAAAAATAAAAATCACACCAGGTGGCACTCAGTTTGAAGCAAGCAACAGGAAACCTTCAAGCAAAATACTTCACAAAAATAAGTTTCAAACATACAGCTTGTATTTAAATGACAGGACCGTATTTGGACACTTTCTGGTTGTCAAACATTACTAGAGCATCACGCAGTCAACTTAGTTCTAAGAAAAGCTGCAGCATCTTTTGTTTGCAGATATCAGCCACATTAAAAGCTTGTTATTACAAACAATAACAGATATACATTTTTAAGACTAGCTTAGGTGTCCTAATACTTTTTGGGGTCACTGTACTTGCTATAAAGCTGCAATCCATAACTTTCTTTAGTTAAAAATGAAGTTAGTTATTAATAAGCATATAAGCATATGCTTAATATACTGTGTTCAACACAATCTCCTTATTTTACCCCGGTTCATAAAAGTAAGCTTATAATAATGATTTATAATTTGCGCTGTCAGATCAGATTTCCCGGGAAATGCCAGTTTGGCTTCATTTGAGTTCAACACACGCAAAGAAAAGTATGTAAAATAACCTGCAATTTCATGCCTCAAACAGAGATGGCGACAAAGAGACAAAAGTGACATTTACATTAATGCATTTGGCAGATGCTTTTATCCAAAGCGAGTGCATTCAAGCTATACATTTGATCAGTATGTGTGAGCTCTGGGTATCGAACCCACAACCTTTGCACTGGTAACGCAATTACCAGTTACTAGCTACAGAAACTAAAGGAAGTTATGGATTACAGCTTTAACTTACAGAACCCTAAGATGTTATGAAACAAATTCTGGAGAGTTTTCTGCATAAATAATTTCCATTACCCAGGTTCTGCTCTTGTTTTATAGAAATTGTATAGATTAAGGTAATCGGATATCAACCTATGATTACAAACAGTCCACACAGTTTTTATATGACAACACAGTGATGTACTCACCCACAGCTCTGAAGAGACAGGCGCCATCTTCCTTCATTTTTTTGATAACAAATCCTTTCTTTTCCTGGAGCGCTTTTTCGAACCAGTGTTCCTGCTGTAACACAGACAGAACTTCAGAACTTTGAAACAGAAACAGTGCGTGTTCAGCATCATGTGCTGGATAAACAGACTGACATCATCTGCTGAAGCTATTGGTGCCATCAATCATTTTGTATGAGGACAATTTTGCAAGGATTTTTGTGCTGTTTTTTTTAATACAACTAAACTCTTTATCCAACAAGCTCAGGTCTCGATTGAGTGATTGCACTTGCCTTGTCATAAACGATATTGTATATCTCACCCAAAATCTTATAATCACAAGCAACGAGATGATGTATAATGTACAATAGTAGTTAGCCTGTTTTTTGGGCACAGGGGGATTCAGGTGTATATAAGCAGCAGGTAAATGTTCTCAACTGAATAACATGACGCTTTTAGGATCTGACACACAGATTTTGACAATTATTTTACTTTACTGTAGTATATAACTGAAAACACGACATTTAATGTAAAAACACATAGGTAAATGAGCAAATTATTTCCTTGTGTTTATAGAAAACTCTTTGGAATAATGAGAATGAAATAGGGTTAATTTTGATTTCTTTTTTCTGTCCTTGTATTTCTGTCTCGCCAGGTATACATCTGTCTGTCTGTCCATCTATTTGTGTGTTTGACAATTCATGCATCGGTCTAGCTGTCTATCTACACACATGACTGTCTTTCCATATCAATGTTTGAACACTGACATACATTAGCTACGTATATGTCTGTCTGCCTGTCTAGTTGTCGGTTAACTTTATCTATGTTTGTCAGTACATGCATCAGTAGATGCATCTGTCTGGCTGTCCATCTACATATCTGATTGTCTGTCAGTATATTTATACCAATGTTTAAACATTGACATGCATATATTTTATATGTCTATACATCCGTCTATCTGTCTGTCTATTTGTGTGACAGTCCATGCATCTGTCTAGCTGTCTATGGCTGATTATGTGTCTGTCTGTACCAGTGTATAAACACTGACCTACATTTTAATAAAGAACATGCTGTTTTATGGTTTTGCATTAGGTGACGTCATTCATCACACACCTGTTCAACTGTGGCTGGATCCTCTGATTGTAGTCTGGAAGCATTTTCATACTCATCTTCACTGTTGTAGCCGGCTCCTTCCTCCTGCTCGGGACTCGCACCCCCTCCTCCTACTCCAACCCCACCGCCACCTCCTCCTCCTCCCCCCGCCACCCCGGGTCCGGTGCCTCCACCGGCCACCCCTCCGGTGCAGGTTGCCTGTCTCCGCCTCTTACTGAGCCCGGGCCCCGAACAGCACCCTCCTAATCCACCCCCACATCCCAACCCGCTTGACAGCTCACCCCGACCCCCTGACACACAAGCCATCCCGCCCGCATCCCCCGGGCCGACCGGAGCCCCGGCGCCCACCGGCGGAGGGGAGGCCTGCTGCGGCCGGGCACTCGATTCGTTCCTCCGATCTTCTCTGGACGCCGGCGGAGCGGCTTGGTAGGACCAGGGCGGCGGAGAAGCCCTGGGCCTCGTACCCGGCCGGACACCGTGGGAATGCTGGTGCGGGTCGGAGCCGGTGCGGCGGTCGGGGTCGTCAGAGTGATCCGACACACCGACCGATGAGCTCGGCTTCTTCTTCGGCAAAATTGTCATGTTCGGGGAGGGGGGTCAGGGGTGACGCTTCCTCTGTTTTAACGATTCAAAACGCGTTTCAACGTCCAACGTAAGCGTCTTTTAGGTCGCGATGCTCGCCCCTGTCGCCGCGGAGCGCGTTTAATTCAATGCGGGCGATTTTAGCGTTAAAAACAGCGGCGACCAGAACAAAAACAAACCGTCTTCCCGTCCCTCCGTCCTGCTGTTGCCACAAAACATCAACATACGGATGACGAGGCACTCACGTCACTTCCGTTCTGCTGCTGCCTCTCCTGAGCTCAGTTTTTGGGGGGTTTCTGGTATTTTTGGACCTGTCACACATTGAACTGCTTCTCCGTGCATCTCTGCAGGTGCATGTGTGTGTGCTTGGCGGTCTGTAATACAGTCCACGCTGATCTACTGCCCTCCTCTGGTATTTATAGAGCAGATTATGTTTATTATTAGAGTCTATGGGCTGAGTAAACTGGTGACAATGGAATTTCAGTCACTGCATTGCTTCTGTGTGGAGTCCAGGTGGCCATCTACCCCCTCCCCTTCTCTTACCATTGTCAAAAGAACCAAATATTGCATTTATTTTCCTGTGAGGTTTACAGTGGCATCTTTAATTTGACACATTGCACATTGAGTCAGAGTCAGGTGTAGTTTAGCAAAATTAACTGGTCGCATTTTAGTTGCTGTAGTTCATTACATTTAATATAGAGCTGTGTGTGCTGCCCAACAACCCAAAAGTGTCAGAATAAATGTCGTCTTTATTTTAAATATTATGGCTATGGGGTTTTCATTTAAACACAATAAACTTCTTGTCCAAGAGTGTGATTCTCCAGTCTTTCTTAAACAATATGTGCTGCTTTAATAAATATTCTGACAGTTCATCTAAAAAATGACATATTTTAAAGTGTGACTTGAATGTGTCTAAATACCTTTTTTGGGACTGTGTGCATGTTTTGAGCATACAGTAAATGAAAAACATTTTTTTGTCATTTTAGAATAAAAAGAACTACAGTTGCATTTATTGTGTCTTACAGTTTGTCTTTAACCAGTTCATTTAATAATCTAGTTTGTCTTTAACCAGCTCACTTAATAATTTATTATAATACAGTATAGTACATACAGTAAATGTTCTGTCGATGTTTACATGAAAACGTCAAGAAAAGAGAGGCAGATTTGTAGTTGTAGTGATAAAGTGTTTATTCTTTCAAAAGTTTCTTAAGACAGTAATTTCTCCTGAACTACTGAGCACGGACGTCACAACACGTCTTAACAGTGTAAAACCAATATCGTTGACTTAATCGAAATATAACAATAATATTCCTCTATTACAAAATACCCTGCTATTCACTGAGATACAGCAACTTGTGTAAGACGCGTCCTCCGCCACTAGAGGGCAGAGTTGTAGTGATATATCTTATGCTTTATCTAAGGTGACATTTTCTCGCTTCGTCTTTCAGTGATAACACGCAGTTTGATTTTACAGTCAGTGACGAGAAAACATCCTAAAAACATATGACATGAGCATGACCACCGTCAAGATTTCATATGAGAACTGACTATCAACATGCCGTTTATAGATGTGTTTTGTATGAACTCGTATGCCAGTCCTCAAATGATAAACTACATTTGAGTGTAACGCTATAAATAAATTATTTATAAAGAAGAAGGAGAGGCTTTTCTGTGGATAACTCAACTACTGTGTAGTGTACCAGTAAAGAAAATCGCCACACGTTAAAATTTATAATGGATATTTTCCCTCACTGTCCATCAGAGCTAAATACAACGTGACATCTTATTGAACATTTACAATGAGTGAGATATTGAATATTTCAAACGCACATAAGATATAAAGATAAATCATTTAAAAAATACATCAGAGTTTGGTTTGTTTTATCAATATCTGAAAAGCTGTTTCAAGGCTACCCAGCTAACAATTTTAAGTTGTAAGAATGTTTCCCTAATGTTTCCAGGAGTAACAAAAACATTAAAAATGTTATTTTGAATGTACTAGGAATTCTCAAAATGTCCAGTTTTTTATACGTTAGTAACATTATTGCTTGATTATAAGAACATTATTAAGAACATTTAATTAATTCTGCAATGTTTTTAAAACGTTCCACTAACAACTTAAGAATAAAAAAATTATATATAACGTTCAAAGCGTTACACTAACATTACTGCTAGAACTTTTATGATAACTCAGAGAACATCTAGAGAACGTCAGCCAACGTTCTGACAACTTTCTGTTAGCTGGGTAGCATGCCCAAAACCAGTCAACAAACGCTAACACAAAAGTTTGAATATTTGCTGGATATTGTTGGATCAGTCATTTGGATAGGTTGAGGTAATTCTAACCGGCCATTTTTGTGAGCATGTTTTGCATCACATAATCAATACAAAGAAGAATTATGTAGAAATTTCACAGGTTTAATGTAACAGAAACAGATCTTTTAAACCAGATAAATGACTAGTTTTAGAGAGCAGTATTTCTGAAGTTAATTCAACTAGGTGAGGAAAAAAATGAAACTGATTTATTTTCAATCTTGTCACTCTCCACACACTCCTGTTTCCCAAAACATGACATCATGCTTTTAACAGACAGAATTGTGTGAACAGTAAATTTCAACCGCAAGATGAGGTGCAAAACACAGAATATTATTGGCAGCAATGGTGAGAGTCTGTTAGCCGATGACAGACAATTGAACCCAATGAACGTTATAGGCTAATAATGATTTATTTTATATCAAACGTGGAATAGATTTTCACTACCAATAAACACAGTCGTAATCAAGTGCTCCTTCTTAAATAGGTATTTCAAAAGGTATATTAAAATGCAAGAGTAAATAAGCACAGCTGTGCAGTTGTGTGTCAGATATTAATTACATACGACAGCAGATTAGTCTGCGGTAACAGCAATTCACAGCACCTGGCAGGTTTAGTTTAGGTGTATTTTTAGTACAATGCAGGTGATACAATGTGGCTGACTGAAGACAACTGAGGCCAACCCAGCTAACAATTTTACATTGTATAAACGTTTCCCTAATGTCTCCAGGTAACAAAAATGCTATCTTGAATGTTCTAGGAACATTCAAAAGTCCAGTTTTTAGACACTGTTTTAATGTTATAAGAATGTTATTCTAACATTTTGAAACTGAAACCTTTTAAAACGTTCCACTAACAACTTAGTAAATATGACATATTAAAAAATGGTTGACTAAGATTACTGCAAGAACGTTTTTGATAACTTTGACAAAACATTTGGAGAATGTTCCCTGTTAGCTGGGAACGAATGCACACCTTTGTCACCTTCTCGCGCCTGTGTATTTTTAGAAGTGAGAAAACGAGGAAAAAAATTCTCCCTGTTAGCACCAGAACATCATGCAGAAGTTCATGCAAAACTCCGGAATCTGTTAAACTGATGTCATGAGATTTAATATGTGTGATGTGATTTAAATAGTGTTGATATGTGTTAGTGTATTAGCTTGCTGAGTGCTCCTACAGGATGATTAAAGTATATGAATTAACACATTTGCATGCTTAACGTTGAATTATTCTCCGAAAATACGATACAATGCAAAAGCATAGAGTGCGTCTGGCCGCCCACATCTGTTTTTCCTTTTGCTTTCCTAACAAATTACAACTGCAACGAAGTGTGCTTGGAATTGATGGGTACAATCTAAAAATACACAGATCTTTCACAATGACAAATCAATAATGCATACTCGTCATTTATGTACAACACAGTTCGTACAATGTGTACAACGTTCCTGCTATCCACATTCCATAGTGCAGCTACCACATGTATGTTTTGGAGGTGTCAATCTGTGAGTGTTGGGGGTCAACAGGTCCCTCTTTCTCTTTTTCAGTCTCGGTCTCCCAGAGGTTAATGAGTGGGGGATAGAGCTCATTTAGTGGAATGGAGGTGGTGTGCTGCATATATTTCTTTAGAGTGTGGTGACAAGATTTCTGCTTCATGCGCCGTCCCATGTAGAATACCAGCAGGGCCATGATGCATATGGCAAACATTGAGCCCATGACGGCTGCCAGTGCTACATTGGTCGGCTGGGCAACCATCTCCACTGCAAAGTTGGCTTCTTTGGTGGTCACGTTGATACAGGAGTGCTGGGTCTGCTCGGTGGCAGCCATGGTTAGGCAGACCTGGTACTCCGTAGATGGAAGAAGGTGTGTGAGGTTATATTCTTGGACATCTACGGGGACAGTTGCAGTGTAGCTGATCTGTGGATTGTCGATCTTAACGGTCGCGCTTAGCCACTTGGGTTGTGCCACCTCATGGTTGGAGGAGGGGGCAGATGAGTGGACCTTCCATTCCAGCACCACGGACTGGGAGTGGATGACTTTTGCCAGAACTATTAAGGATCCTGTGGCATTTGCCACCCCATAATGACCTGTGCCATGGGGTTCACCAGGATAGATGCTTCTGTCGACGTACACAGAGACACTTCGAGTGTCCGCCCCTTCTGCGTTCCAAGCAACACATGTGTAGAGTCCAGCATCCTCAGGTTCCATGTGTGGGATCTCTAGAGCGCCTTGGTCTTGCATCCGGTGCTTCTTCTTGGCTTCTCCGCCCTCGTTCAAGGATGCCGAAAGCGCTTCAGAGGTGACCTTGTCCCCGGTGGGTGTCACCCAGTAAAACTGCGGTGCCGGATCGGCCACAGCCCAGCAGTCGAGGGTTAGGAACTGACCTATGGTGACGTTCAGCTGTGGAGGAAAGGTATGCTGGGAAATTAGAGGCAGGCAGGTATTGCTGGCCCCATTCCAGCTTGCAGACACCACTTCCTGTAGCGACTGGCCAACAAGATGTGGTGGAGAGGCACAAAGAGTTATTTGGGATTCTATAAGTTTGAGACTCGATTGGTTGCCCAGGATTGGACTCCAGTTGGCAAGACAATCACACCTGAGTGGGTTGCTATGGAGACTGATTTCGTCCAGGTTGGGGAAAGCAGATAAGATCTCATGGGGCAATAACGTGAGGTCGTTGTTATGGATCAGCAAGGTGCGCAGGCTGCGCATGTTCTGGAACGTCGCGCGGTCTATGAAAAACAGGTGGGGGTTGTTGTACAGCTCTAGTTTGGCCATCTGTGGAAGGTTGGAGAACGCAGCCCTCTCCACCGCTACAAGCTCATCCATGTTGTTCAAACTGAGTTCTTCTAAGTGAGGAAAGTCACAGAAATCGCCTTCCTGTATGCGGACAATGGGGTTCTTGTTGAGGTCAAGAAATTTGAGGCTGGGTAGAACACTGAGGGCTTTTTTTGGAACGGCTGTCAGCTTGTTATCAAAGAACGAGAGGCTCTCAAGATACTCTAATCCCTGAAATGCGCTTTCCGGGATTTCCCTGAGGCCCATCCCTGCTAACACCAGACTGTGCAATTTGGAAAGGGGATGAAAGTTCCTGTCCTGCAGCCCGAGAATAGGGTTCTCTCCAATCATTAGGATCTCCAGATTGGGTAGGGCCTCAAACCAATGACTATCTATTGCCACAAGCTTATTTGAGTTGAGATGGAGCCTCAGCAGGTTCCCCAAGCCTGAAAATGCATTAGGACCAATAGAGGAGATCTGATTGTGGTTAATATACAGTTCCTCTAAGTTGACTAGATCCTTCAGACACAAATCAGGCAGCTCTTTAATTTGGTTTTCCTCAAGGTAGAGTGTGACCAGTTGGGTTAGATTACTTAAGCCGACATCTTGGATCCTTATGAAGTGGTTCTGTGAGAGATCCAGTTCCGTGAGATTGACCAAACTCTGGAGTTCTGAGGTTACCCTGGAGATATTGTTGCTCTGAAGAAGCAGCACCTGAGTATCAACGGATATATTCCTTGGAATTCGGCTGAGATGGAGTTCATTGCAGTCAACAGTCTTGGCCTGATGGTAGACAGACTGAGGCGTGTACCATGGGCGGGTCTCGCAGACACACTGAGCAGGGCAGAAGGGAGTCGCCAGGGAACCACGACACACAGCCAAAACGAAACAGACTGTGAGCAGTGAAGTGGAAACGGCAGTTCTCTCCATATTGAGGATCTCTGGAGTGCTGCGCCCGGTTGGTAGCTGACAGTTGGAGAGAAGATCTTTACAAAATGGAAGACAGGAACTTTTCCTGCAAAATGAAAAAGAGAAATAAAAGACACATGAGTCATACATTGCTTATGATGTCTGCCAAGTTACGACAACTTAAAAGCAGCAGTTCAGCCTAAAAGAGAAAGAATTTCATTGCTTACTCAACCTCATCCCAGCTAACAATTTTAGCTTGTAAGAGAACATTAGCCAATGTTCTGAGAATGTTCCCTATTAGCTGGGATGTTGATCCCAACCTAACACAAAAGACAGCCTAACACGACCTAACACAAAAGACAGCCTAACACAACCTAACACAACCTAACACAACAGATGTTACACAGGTTGGATGTCAGTATGTGAAATCATTGGTTCTCTCACGATTGACTGACAAGACTTCAAACCCGTGCCATAGGCAGTGTATTTGAAAGCTGCATACTAAATTGTGCAGCGTAGTATGCAGCTTAAATGAATGATTTCATTTTCAGTGGAAAAAGTGATTAAAAATTCTCTCTGTTCATCACACAAGCACTCATTTTCTAAAGACTTAAAATAATGCACAAGTCGTAGGGACTGCCTTAATGGTGCTTTTATGACAGGCAGACTGGTCACTGTGTCTTACCATTGAAGGAACAACAGGAAATACTTCTCTTTTTATATTTCACAAAAAAAACAGCAAACAGGTTTGGAACAACATGACGAGAAGAAGAAACAAATAAAGACCTGTTTCCTTAGCAACTGCTTTAAAGTTCATACTTCTTAGCATCACCCAGCTAACAGGGAATGTTCTCAGAACATTGGCTAACAAAGGTTCTCACAAAGTATCAAAAACGTTATTCTTGAGTTGTTAATAAAACATTTTAAAAATGTTTCAGAATTATAAAACATTTGAATCATGTTCTTATATCAAAGCAATAATGTTAATACAATGTCTAACAAAATGGACGTTTTGAACATTCCTAGAATATTTAAAACAACATTGGGAACATTTGTTACTTACTGGAAACGTTAGGAAAATGTTCTTACAACCTAAGATTGTTAGCTGGGCAGTTGTTGCAGATGCATAAAAATATTCAAATACTGCTCCCTTAGATCACATGAGCACGAAACAAGGCACACATTTAAATAAGCGAGTAACTGAAATAAATAAACCTCCAGAATTGACGTTTTTAATATCCCACAATTTCCTACACTCTGTTCCCCTGCCAGTGCACACAGATCCCTCTGATAATTCATTATTCAGTCATCTATCATCTAGTCAAAGAGGGAGCAATTGTTAGCCCGCGTGCAGCGTTGTTGCGGCCCGCATGCAAAAATACACCTGCCAAGCCCTGACAAACACATGAAAGGAGCCACACATCAAAGCACGAGCGCGCTGCGTCGCCCGTGTCAATAACATCTCGTAAAATTAAGTCTGCCGAAAAGAATTGCAAGATCGTGTAACCATTGAGTGCAACAGCCCTCAGAGGGGCTGTAACTGTAGGGCAGGACCGGCAAAATGAACAACAATGTAATAAAACAGACGCAGCACTTTATCACACTCTAAACATCCGTGGACTTCATATTTCCAGGCCAGAAGCATTTTACACTTCAACAGCATTTAACCCTGAGAATTTTCACCACTATCACTTGGCTTATCCAGCTAACAATTTTAGGTTGTAAGAACATTTCTCCAACGTTTCCTCAAAAACATGAACAATGTTATTTTGTAAGTTGTAGGAACTACAACGTCTTGTAAGTTTTGTTCCACGAGCTACGCCCTGAGTTTAAATGAGTCTTTGGTGATGAACTATCGTTTGAGCTTCACTACAGCAGAATCTGTGATGCATCTCTCCTCTGATTGCTGCTCAGTGATAATGAGCTGAACTGAACTGGCAGGAGGTGCGAGGAGAGAACCGGAGACAGTATGCTGGTAACAGGCCATGACTCATAGAGACACTAAACCACAAAATGTAAAAGAGCTACAATATGTCTTCTATATTTTTTCTAAATGAAGATAAAGATGAACAGCATTAATCCAAAGATCCTGCTTGCCTTCTGCTTTAGCTCTCCAACCAAATATAATGCCATTAGGTGTGATTCATCATTTATGATACATTTATGGGGAGTTTCTTTTATTTAAGTTGACAGCGCCAGTCCCCCTTTTTTAACTTATTGTAGGAAAAGCGCAGCCAAGATATTCTTCAAAAAATTACCTTTTGTGTTACATAGATAAAAGAAATTCACACAGTTTGGAACAACACGAGGAACTTTTTATATTTCAGTAAACTATTTTTTAACTTAAGTGTCACCCACTTTTTATTTTTGGTGACTTTCATTATCTGTGTTGTCTGCATATGACAGATGTCAAATGAAATCTGATGAACGACAAGTGTTGCACAGACAGAAAGTGACACATTTATTGTGCACCGAAGGTAACGACAACTTTGTTCAAAGCACATTGCTAACAGCAACAAAGTTTTGTCTCTCACAAAGCACACATCCTGATCGCCCATTAGAACAGACTCACTGATGCAATGAGGCGCAACTTCCCATTCTGTGATGTCATACACAAAATCACACACTAACAAGCAGAGCACAGAATTGATTAAACCCTGATGCTGAATGTGTTTGTAAGCTACTAATGATAATGAATGTTTATCACACTGTTAAACATCTGTTTCTCTAGCATGCTATTTCATTACATACCATTCACAAACCACAGACAAACAGACAGACAGATCTATAGACAAATATATTTACAAAGTATAGATAGGTAGGTAGGTAGGTAGACAGATAGATAGACAGACAGACAGATCAGCAGACAAATATATTTACAAAGCATAGATAGGTGGGTAGGTAGACAGACAGACAGACAGACAGACAGACAGATAGATAGATAGATAGATAGATAGATAGATAGATAGATAGATAGATAGATAGATAGATAGATAGATAGACAAATAGACAAATATATTTACAAAGCATAGATAGGTGGGTAGGTAGACAGACAGACAGACAGACAGATAGATAGATAGATAGATAGATAGATAGATAGATAGATAGATAGATAGATAGATAGACAAATAGACAAATAGACAAATATATTCACAAAGCATAGATAGGTAGGTAGATAGATAGATAGATAGATAGATAGATGATAGACAGACAGACAGACAGACAGGTAGCTAGCTAGATAGATAGATAGACAGACAGACAGATGCCACAGCAGTACAACTACACCCTCTGACTGCCACTGTTTCAGACGCTCGTGTGGCGGCAGAAAAACAAGCCATTAGGACACTTTTAACACAGTATTTTAACACATTATTCCCCAGCATCTTCAGTCCCCTTTAATCTGTTCAGCCTGTGAAAATCCCTCTTGTGTGCAGTGACACGCCTGTTCAGAACTCTCTGAAAACATGGAACACACACTCGCCCGTTCAGACTGCGCTGGCTATGGAAATAAAACCCCGAAAATTGACCCCACCCTTAACCCACCCCCAACCACACTCTGATCTCCTCGTGCACTAACACAAATGAACTCCCCTGAGAGGTGCATTGAAGAGGGCTGAGATGAGACGTGGGAGGGGAAGACAGAGGGACGGGGTGTGTCCCTATCTTCTGCCTGCCAAATGTGCACCGCATAGAGCCTCAAACATCTGACGGACCTCAAAGACTTCAGTGCATACAGCTTCAGAAAATGAGCAACGTTATTGTTCAATGTCATGACCGGTTTATTAGGGGGACAGATTAGATCCAGGATCTAGTCCCAGACACTGTTCACTGCCAGTAACATGGTCATTAGCTTACGCGTTAAACCTGCAATCCATACTGTTTTTGGTTAAAACTGAACAAAAAACATTTACTGAGCAAATACATGTGTTCAGATTAGCACGATCTCCTTATCTTACTCCGATTCACAATGGTACGTTTACAATAATGATTTATAATTTGAGCGGTCGGGTCTGATTTCATGTGAAATATCTGTCTGTAAACAGAAAGAAGATCCAGCTACTCTATCGCATGTCCAGATACTGTAGATGGTGCGGCGTTTGTAGCTTGTTCTTACAACCGTTATTTAGAGTTAAAACTTGTCACCTACGTTAAGAAAATAACTCCACATGTGCCATGCAATTTTATGTTTCAAATATAGGTGGCGGTAGAGGGGCAAGAGTTACATACTGAGCGGCAGCCATCTTGTTTCAGGATGGTTCGCTCACCTTCAGCAGTGAAGTAAGGTGGAGTATTTGAGAGCTTTTGGGAGGGTGGGGGTGGCTGCTTTGTCTCAGTGTGAGAGCATCAGCTGAGCCTCAGCCTGGCTGGAGTGTGACACTACCCAGCACGCCTGTCTGATCATATTAGACAGCAGGACGGTCCCTCAAGATGCAACCCTCCCAACCCCTTTTCACGGCAGGAAATGGGGCCACCTTGCCTGATGCCATGGCAACCTGACAGGAAGAAGCTAAAAGGACCAACCCCGGGGGTTTCCTCTTACATATGTGTGAGGTTGGACACACAGGAAGAAAAAGAGACAGATAGACATAGAGACACATTGAGAGAGAGAGAGAGAGAGAGAGAGAGAGAATAATGAATGAAATGGCAAGCATCACCTAAGTTGGTGAATCTGGAACATAAATACACAGTTGAGAGAATACAGTAATGAGGACAAAATACCAGATAAGACATTTAACAGATGAGAAATTTACATGAAATAATGAAATCGCCGAGAATTCTAGTGGGTTATCCACATAACCCAAATAATCCTGTTGTTACCAGTTTGAAAACAAATAATATTAACAGTCTTAATATTAACATTGTTGTTTAATCTTGTAATACTTTATTATTATTATTATTTTTATGAACAAATGTTTAGTACAATACACAATAGCACAAAATACAAATAAATCATGAAAATAATAATGAGCAGAAGCTATATATTCATATATAACATATGCCACATATACAAACTATTGATATAAAAGCTAAATATGATATTCATTTAAACAACACTAATACAAGATTTCTAAATTACCGTTACGTTATTATACTACATCACGAACGTCTATGTTACATAAATATGTAACAAATATGTCCGATTATCACAGGAGTATTACTAAAGTTTAGCAGCATCATAAAGAAAAGAATTACTGTAAACTGCTCAGCAGAGTACTGTAAAAGCTGAGTACTGTATAGTACTGTAAACATTTAGAAATGATGATGTCGGGCCAACAGAACGTACCGACACATCATTGAATGCCACTTATCTTATTAAACAAACCAAACCATGATGCTGAATCACCTAAAGGCACTTTACCGTTTACTGTTTTAACACATTACTGTTCATTTATTGCGGTAATGTGTAATGTATTAAACGCCTGCTCATTGACTTCATCTGAGTTCCTCTGGTTACTATCAGTTACCACACAATCACTATAAGCATATGAACACTGAGGTAAATAAACAGCCATATCATAACACTGAATACAAATCTTTTAGACGAGATATTACAGTCACTGTAACAGTCAATGAAGCAGATCAAGACCATCTTGTGCCGATCCTTGATTAAGATATAAATAGATGGATAGACAGACAGATCAGAATCGTTGGACAGATAAATCGGAAGCTGTATCTTTTGCACTTTTTTCGGCGTGCAGCACGAGGCATTTACTTTAGCCACACAATGCCTGATGGGTAATTTTGTTTCCCTTCTTCCAGGGAAGTGATATATGGACGTACGCTTGTTCCCTGTTCTGTCCGGGATGATCTTTCTTGCTCAGACAACAAACAATATCATATGTATATCTTCTATAAACACTGGTTTGCCATGTCATGTAATGGGAGTCTTGGGCATTACCAGACATTAGAAAAAGAATGAACGATAGAAGCAGGACAACAGCACGGGGTGCTAAATGTTGCACA
>JAZGTJ010005581.1:0-27094 GCA_036877575.1 Botia almorhae
GTAGGTGAAATAAATTGGCTCGAAAATATTAAAATATTATTTTTTTTCCCTCACAGCCGCACGCCGGAGATCCGGCATGGTGCCGGAATACTTTAAGCCCTGCTAACTACTACAAATACCTTTATAGTACTAAGTTAAATTGCATTACTAATTACTCCCTCAATAAACATTCTTTTTTGGAATTTGGAGAATTTTCCCAAACACTTCCAGGTTTTGTTTGAAAGCCTGAATGTTAGGAACATTCTGCCAAATGCATAAATATAAATGACTTGGACTGATCCGACATACCGAGAAATAACGCACACCGACGGGATCCTGCAGCAGGCGCTCGAAGCATACCGCCCATGATGCAACACGCCGTTCAGCGTGGCGTCTGTGGCACTGCACGCTGGGTAAGCTGGCATTGCTGTTCAGACTGTTATCGCTGCCACAGCCCTTCAGATCCACACTGTTCAGCTCTATGACATAAACAATGAGATAACAGCATTACTATTTACACTAAACAAAGTATGTCAAGTATGATCTTAAGAGGATATTTATGAGATGAAGATTTTCCCTCATTCCATTTTAGTGAAATATGACATAACATTGCCATTACCATAACATTACCATAACATTTTAAACTGTTATACTACAACTAAAAATTACATCTTGAAGACATAACCAGAGCAGATTCATCACTCCTTAACACAACTCCTTAAATCAACTGATATTTGTCTTCCTTACAGCTCGACATTTCAGCTGCATTTTAACTGCGATGTCTGTACACTCTGTTTAGTTTCTATAGATTCTAATGTGGCTCTTGTTATCAGATGTTCAACAAATGTTCAACAAATGTTGTAATTGCAGTAACATAGCAGCAGATAGTTTTTGTTTACAATCCTCAAAACACCCTGAAAGGAACAACAAAGTACTGCAACGTTAGTGTAATGAGATTTTTACTCTGTGGTCCAGATAAATCTAACAACATTTAGACAGGTTTATGTTTTCAAGTGTTTAAGCTTAAAACAAAACTATTTTTCAAAGGGGTGAGAATAATAAACTTAATTCAAAGGGAAAATGAGTTTATTTTTCTTACTCCCTGCTAAATGTTTGTTTTGGTTACATTGTTACATACCTTAGGTAATTTTTCTTCTTGTTTATATATCAAAAGTAAATATCTTTTACTATAATGGTGTTTAGACATTTGTACTAGGAAACGTGGCAAAAACAAGTTGGGAAAACAAGTTTTGCGGTACAGACAAAAAACAAAACAAAATGACAGCCTAATCAGCCAAGCAGGCTGATAACAAGACTTTAGCAAAGGATTCTATATCTGTACAATGCCTGCCAACTGTACAACTTTCCAGCTATATATAAAACCTCTAGTAAAGCCAGAATTCAGCTTTCCTGTAACAGCCTCAGTTAAACTCATCCACTGCAGAAGCTGGGTCACGGCCCCCGCAGCCTCTTACCTGAGCAGAGTTGGTACGACCCAGTGTGATGCCACTTCACCAAGTATTTCATGCCAGTTGGATGACAGGCTTTGACATCCATCACCTCACCAATACACACATCGATCTGCCCTCAGACTTCCCGTAAAGTTCCCACATGCCATGGAAATTCCAAACATTATAACGAGGAACTTAACACAAACACAACGACGGAACCACACACATGTATGCAGGTAAACAGATACAATGACTTGTGCACAAAGCTCTGAACAGCCGATAAATAATTGACGGAGGAGAGGGGAGGGAAACTTAGAAGCTAAAGGCAACAAGAACCTGCAATATTAATGCTAGACCAGCACAGCCTTCCAGCAGCTGAGGACAAATATGCACGGCAGTAATATTACAATCAAACTGTATGACTTTTGTGAATATCATCATGGCTGTGATGCGACCGCAGGTCATCGCAGCGACGCTGGTATTCGGTACAATAACCCAACTGAGATGCTTTATACAACAGTTCTATAAAAAAATAATACAGAGTAACTTCTAAATGAAGTCAAAGCATGACCAAAAATTGCATGTTGCCATAAACACAGATTAGAAACACCACAAACAACCAAGCAGAGTGATACAGTAAAGTCCTCTAATGCCATTATACTAATTATCAGCACTTTTAAAACATTTCTTATCCAATCAGATGTTGTACAGCACAGCATAAACGTCCCTCTGGTCATGATATTATAGATGCAGATGTATTGTAAACTAAATTGCAAGGACAGGTTAGGATTGTAAAATTCACACCAAAACATCTATGAAAACACAGCTGGGACCAGTGACACCAGTGATAAAGACTTTGATCTCAAGATTGATGGCAAGTAGTAAGGCGAGATATACTGGCGATATAAGTGGTCCTCTTTTGTCTCTATTCATTTTCACTGACACTGACACAGCTGATAATTGATCCTGTAGTCATTTCTAAGGCTTAAAACACGGATACAGCCAGACTGTTCTGATCTCAGGTCAGATCCTCTCACAGCCTTTATGCTTCATCTTATTAAGACCTCAAACCAATCGTATTATATGCCGATACACACACATTTAAATAAGAGATCCCATGATTGTAGATGTAACAGTTCAGTTGTAGTTCACAGTTTCACATGCATACGTTTGGCCCTCCGATGTCTTTTGTTATTCATAAGGCTGAAAGATCTATGGCTTTGGCCGGCAGCGTTAAGCAAACATTCACAGAAACTCTGGCCCATTCACACATGCTAATTGGGTCATTGTGGGGGGTTAGAGATGGGAGGGCAGTAAGTTAGGGCTTGTTCACAGCTGTTGCTTCTTAATGCAGTTGGAACTAAAATACAGAGAACTGGGCCAGTACAGAGAACTCTGGCCTAATGTATCAAGAATTAGCAGAATTCTACAAATAATGGTGTTGTTCCATTTGGGTTGTTACAAAAAAGAGGAAGACGGTCTGACAGTTTTACCAAAAACATAATGCTCACAAAAATTGCTTTGTCACCTTACACTTATGATATGAGAAGGTATATATATGGGTATTTAAATAGAATACTGACCACGCTAAATGTGTCATAAACAATTTTGTAACTGATCTAAAACAAAATTATACACGGTTTTCCACCATAAAAATGGTGGTCCTTTAAAAACAAAACAATGAGACTAAACTGACCCTGTGTGCTTCAAATGTTACAACAAGAACTTATGCAGCAAAAGCAAAATAAAAACATCAATACATAATAAACGGCTGGATTTTGGGAAATGAATGATACAGAAAGCCCATCCCATCAAAAGATCAGGACAAACTACAACAGAGCCAAAGCTGTGTTTGCTTTCCTCATCTTTTAGATTGAACCCTGTCTGCTTCAGACCTACAGATATAAACTACATTAGCATTGAAAACATTTCAAATGAGACGAGAGCACAGAGGGCAACAGAGCAACTGACATTTCAGAGAAAGGAGACCGAAATGGAAAAACTAAAGCAATTAGATCCCTGAGAGACCCAAACAGAATCGACAGTTTTAGGAAGCAGAGACGGCAATCAGATGGAACGATGGGAAATTGTAACAGCACAAAACAATTCAGATAATAAAAAAAACTTTAGCGAGTGAAGACGAGTGAAGTTTGTGCTGCCACGTACAAACAGAAATTGAACAAGAGACTGAGATACGATCTGAGGTTGTAATAATGAAATGTGATTGATTACTCACCACCATCGGAGACAGCCGCAGACTGCAAAAGAACACAGAAAGACATGTATGAGTGACTATCTTCAACACAATCACAAGCTGAAGTCTCCAACATAGCAGGGTAGTCTGGTGGCATGATACACACACCAGCTCTTCCTGTTTTACTGGTACGGTCTTTCACACACGCACTCTTTCAGAGATAATGAGATGCATCAGGTACATTCTAACAGTACCCTGATATTCTAGACCCCGCCCACCGTGACACGTTAGTGCCGCCCAGTTTGATTTCGCCTGGGCATGCCGCTCGGTTAAGCAAGAAGGCGAAACCTTTATGAATAAAACATTTTGTTCCGGTTACAAATATTGAGTCATTCAATTTTACACCATGTGAAGAAATAAGATTAGGAGACTAAACTGTCATGCTATGAGCACTGTATCCTTTTCAAAACGTTTATTTTAATGAAACGTTACATCAGCAATGAGCCATTTATTGCGGGTTCGAATGATGCATTGCTACAGTCAGAACAGTGGCATTCAGGTAAGTGGATGTGTAAAGTGTTTGTATGGGATAGGTGCCAAATGAGTGATTTCCTTTACATGGGGCTCAAAGGTCAGCCAGTGACAAAATTCCCAGGAAGTGTGGAGCTTATATAGCTTATGTATGTTTTTACTACAGCTCTTTCACGTTATTTAAAGACTGAAAACAAATATCTTGTTTTAGAAGTAGATTTTTTTATTTGCCAAGATTACTGATTGAAGTCAAAACCAGACTTCCAAAACCTGAGCACGACACTTCACTGAATGCAACTATAAATAATATCGGAAATCATTATTACGTTTTTAACAAATGTTCCAAAATGCAATTATAAGGAGCCAAAAAACTAAACAAAGAGTTAATTGACTGGAAACTAATAGAAATTGTGAAAAGGTGGACCCTGAGGGTTTGTCAGAGTAAATTCAATTTGGGTCTAGAAATGCCTATTGATTAAAAGTCTGAGAAACACAATACAGAAAAAGTTACGGGAAAAGGACAAAAGAGAAAACCAAATATTTGGTGGCTGGTACCAGGACAGGCAGATAAAGAAAATTATAGATAGAGTTTCCATTGTACACTCCATATAAACATTCAATATTCGAATATGCTGAAACTGCAACAATTTGTGTCCCAGCACGACTTTGTTACTGAGCCAAAAACGACCCTGTTGTTATTTAATATAGCACTTAAAAAACCAATGGGACTGGCAAACTAACTTAAGTTCAACCAGAAAGCTGGAAAATGTGAAGAACTGTATTTATTAACAGTATAAAATCCTAATTGTAGCTGTCTGTGGTTGACATTTTGGAGAACACAACAGAGCATACCTTCTTTATTGCAGGTCTAGTAATGCAGAGAACATACTTTACACTGTCCCACATTATCACCACTGAAGGCCGTGAGGTGTGAATTATTAACTGCTTGAACCCGCTGAAAACTCACATAAAAACATAGACTTCAAGAATAAGTTGTAACATTACAAGAATAACGTTGAGAATAAAAATGTTTTCATTCAAAATTACGAGAACAACGACAACAACGGTCGATTTATTTGGGTGTTGTTAGACACATACAGTTAACCATGGGTAAAATTGTATTTATAACACCAAATGTGAATAGAGCCTCCTGGCTCACTTAACTCTATGGCCTCATGGGATAGCTAAGACTCTACTTGTTGCATACTTTAGAATCTCAGCAAATGTAGTATGTCATCCAGGTACTGTTCACCTAATGTTTCGTGTTTAATGTTACTAGGTATTCGAACACTCTACTCATTTGAAGGAAGCACCCAAATTCGAAGGCAGTGATTGACTGCAATTAAAGTGACAGTGTTGCTGAACTTCTGAGATGTTGATTCTTCTTCTGAATCTGACCAATGAAATGTCTCAAAGGCATTGTAAGACTGACAGCACAAACCATTTTGTCTATGCATACTCGTCCACAGCTTCTATTCCTTTTCTGTTTTTTGCTCCCTCTAACCCCTTCTCCCCTTCTTCTCCTCCCCCCTCCTCCTCTCATTCCATTGGGTTCCCTCCATTTATTTGGCAGTCAAACTGCTTGTAACCACATACTGAAATATAAGTGGCTTTTTCCAAGCCCCCTTATTCCAACCTCTCCACCCTTCACATTCCTGACTCTTTTAACCAGATGTATTTGGATCACAGAAGAGGCTCCATAGCTAGCAGGGCTAACGGTGCTGTTGATACACTGTTGATGCTAGTCTAGAACTGAAGCTGTATTTTTGTTTAAATGGAATCTTTACCTATTAGCGCGTCTGGGGAGTTTGTTTCATGCATCATCATAGAAAAGCACTGTGTTATAGAAGTAGTCACCCTGAAACACCAAGTGTCCCATTGATTTACTCTGTCATGTTATTCATTTTGTGCAGAACAAACAATTGTAATATGGGTGTGGTTGGTTCCTGCTTGAAATTAGTGACACCGCACTGCAACAGTTTAGAGAAAAACTAGAGATGGATAATATACATTTGAACAATGAGAAGCAAATGAATTATTTTAGATGAGTTATCAGAGCGCCCCATCCTGCTCTGATCGCAGCATCACTCCCAGTCTGAAGACCCTAGTGTGACTTGATGCCTTCTCTTACCTTCTGTGCATTCTATAATAGAGGACAGCCTGTGCCACTGGGTTTACACATACTTTTATCTCTGTGCAGCTGAAAGGTCTATGATGTCATACACACATGGACAGCTGTATGGACGGGTGGATGAGACATTATATGTATAACTGCACCAATAGGATCATGCGCGCGTGATCCTATTGGTTAATAGGATTTTTCCACTTTATTAAACACAATAAAGTGTCTCAAAATGACTTTTTAAAGTAGTTAAACTTCTTTTAACTTCTTATATGCTGTATAAAAAACACAAAACAAATAACAAGGGGATGCGCATAATGTGTAGACTGCTTGTTTACATAAAAAAAATTCAAAATCTACGAAAATCTAAATTTGCGTGAATGACCCCATGCACATATTATGAAGGCTGACAGCAGTACGGTATAGTGCCCACTGAGAAACTTGATTTATTGCTGTTGTCATGACAACAAAGGGCTTCTCAGTTGTCTGACCTTAACAACACAGATGGGTTATTGCACCGTTTCTTGCTACCTGACTCATCCCATTTATAATGGCTTGACTGACAGCAATCCACCTACACACAATCCACTGCAAAGTTTTTAATAAAGCCCTTTTCCAATGCTAGGAGAGATTGTATATTTATGATGTTACAGTGTATAAATATCACACAGGAAATGCAAAAACTATTCATGCCTACATACTATGTCTCTAATGACAAGTATTTCTGATGCACGTCCATTTATTCAAATGGTCCAAATGTGTTGTAGTTATTATTAGTTTAGTCAACTTTATATTCCTAAAACAATTACAATCTTAGTATCCCAATTCAGTTTACTTATATACATCTTATGCACAACAAAATGTGTTTTCTGCATTTTTATTTTATGTAAAGCTACTTTAAAACAATGCAACATTGTGAAAAGTTGCTATATAAATACAATACAATTAAATTAAATAAACAAGGACAGGTCTGGTTAAGTCTAGGACATATAGTTAAAAATACTAGCCTATTGTTAATAGCCAGCTTCCATCTAGGAAAACAAAATATAAACCCACACTAAATACAAAGCCACTTGTTGTACTTGTGTTTATTTACACAAGGCTGTGAACATCACACGCACAACACCATGGTGGCATGTCTGCAGGGCTAAAATATTTAAACATGCGCTAGCTAACAGATGGATGAGTTTATGGCATGAAAGAGAAGCTAGAAGCTACACTCTAACAAAGACAAGATTTTCTTACACAAACAGCTTTACAAAGGCAGGCCTGTATTAAACTAGAAGCTATTATAAGCAAAGTACTATTGACAACAATAAACAGCATTCACAACTAATTGTCCTTTCTAAATAAAATATGAAATTCAATGTAATAAATCATAGGGCAGGACTTTATTTTATCCAATAGGATCCACTGGAACGCAAAAAGGGGGCGTTCCGGAATGGATCCAGGTGGTTGGATAGGTTAAAAAAATCAGGGGGCTTTGTAACATCAACCAAAAAGAAAAGCGGTTTCGCAGGTGGAGCAAGTTATTACATTTTATTGAAGGTGAAGTAACATGCGCCAGCACATTGTGCGCAATAAGACCAGAAACGTGTTGACCAAGAGAAAAAGTTTCGCTTACAAGGTGTTCATATTGAGACAAAAGGAAATAAAGGCAAATGAAGAACGTCAGCTCTCTGTAATGTTGGTCAATAAAACGAGTGTGATGACCTCTGTCATGCACAAACATTCCAGTGTGGTGTTTAAAAAGTAACAATTTCATGTTAAACACTCTACTTTCATGTTAAACACTCTAAAATTAAGGCAGAAAACTGTAAGTCTAACAGCTAACGGACAAACAGATTCTAATGTTTACGTTTGAATCTGAAGTGAATAATGCCTCGCATTCAGCGCGAAATTTCCCAGCTTAGAAAAAGGGCGGAGAGAAAGAGACAGTGTGTACAATTGAGCGCCAGAAAGAAGCGTTACACATTCATATCCAGTGCTTTCCTGTTTGCTTTGGCCCTGTGAATGCTCCAACCTCACTCACCTCACAAATACAGTTTAAGACACCTATATAAACCACGAGCCATTAGTATCTGTTCAAATACCCACATATAATCACTCTACACACACGTCTGTCATGAAAACATGTGTTTTATGAGAACAAACAGAGTTAGCTTAGCTAAAAGTCAAGCCCAGGTGTGCGCTACCTCTTCCCCTTTCAGACAGCAAGTCTGGAGGTCTGGAAGACGTTTACATAGCCAGGAGTCTGGACTCACAAAAGAGGCTCTCTAACATCTTACAATGACTCATAAGGAGAGAAATCACAGTCTAGACATAAGACATATGAGAGACAGATGAAGAGATACTAAAGCAAACAAATCTCAACAAAAGGCAAAGTCAACAATTTTCTCCTAAGACATACAGCAGCGGCACTTAAAGATCTAACTCACCGTATGTATGTAGCAGACTCTTTTAAACGAGAGCCTTTTTTTCAAACTCATGGTCTTCTCGCGATGCGCGTCTGCTCATGTAGTGCAGCTCCAAACGTGTAGGGACCCAACTCTGTGACTGACGGATCCATCCCTCTCAAACGCCTAGACGGCACTCATTTCATTCCTTTACAGCAAGAGCTAACATGTTTAATGCAATGCAATGTTGACTCTCTCTCTCTCTCTCTCTCACTGATGAGGAAGTTCCATTCTGACGAAGATTCTGTGCTGTCACTATGGCAACCCCAACTCTCAGCAGGAAGTGTCTGGGATTGTTCGAAATTCAGGAGCAGGAGAGAAAGTTGGGATTCTCCCTTCGCTTGACCTGCATTGTAACTGCAAGAACAGATGTCAGACTTTCTCTAGGTGATTTCATTTAACACAGACTAACGCCTCTTTCTCTCAAGAGTCAAGAAATGCTTCCTCGACTGATTCGCCATCCCTGCCTCTGCCACAGCTCAAATAAACCCTTTCAACACAGAAGAAAGCAGTCACTCCTGGCCTCTATCGACACAGCACTCTACTGTCTCTTTAAATAATCATCTGTCTTTACCTCCAACATCTAAAAAATTATAGCTGAAGCTCCACTGAATTTCTACAGCCCGTAAAAAAACGAGGAGGACGTTCCTTCGAAGAAACGTTTTGCTGAAAGACTTATTAATGGAGAAAAGCGAGGCGCAGGGGAGTTTTGAGAATGACGTAACGTAAACGACTACAGAGTGAGTCAACTTTAATAAAAAGCAGGTTCTTGAGCAGGGTCGTATCAGAGCAGGGAGAGAGTCATACAAATATTCTTAGGCTGGTAGTACAAAGGCAGCGGTTCATACTCTCTCTTGTGGTCGATTCAGAAAAACGAGTGCAACAATTGGCAATTTCCTGAGCAGAAGGATGAAAAGAAAGATCTTAAAAATACTTGGCTGTGAAACAGTCAGAAAACACAAGATCATTAGAATTATGATCTTTGGCTTCTTGTGGGAAATCCTTCAGAGATGTTTGGGGTCTTCTTTATGGCTTTATTTGGAGGGCTTTTGAGCTTTTTTGTTTTGTTTCCCATAGCGATAGCCAAAAAGTTGGGCTCCGTTCAATTTGGACATCCACAATCCATTCTAAATACGGAACACTAACATTAATCCAATTTATTTTTGTTTTGTTTTATAGTGTTTAAATAAAATCTTCTACTCAAACATGTTTTATCCTTTTTGGGTTTGTTACATTAAATTGCTCTCATAAATTAAACATCCACAGGCCTGTTTAGTATGAAGTCAGTTACCCTAGATGCTCCACAGACAGAATGCAAGCAGAGTAACCACAGGGTTCATCACAGTAGTAATCACATTTACGGACCCAAAATGTGACTAAAAGTGTCCAAATATATTTTGGTTCTAAATTTAAAACAGTATAACTATTGTTTAAAATTTACTTTTATAACTATTGCTTACATTATCATCTAGCAAACTTATTGTTGTGAAATGTTTGCTTAATAAGTGTACGTCTGCTATCTCATCTGCTTGATCTGACATTTGTTCATTTATCTTATGAAATAACATTCATATATTTCCAAGTGTCTGTATATTTTGGGGGTCACTGTAGTCAATCATCTCAACCCTCAGCAGCGGAAATAGTGAATATTGCTGGCAATCAGCTCATGTATGAGCTTTTGAGAGAGGTTTACAATCAACAGAAGTGTAGCGCTGCTTCAGATAACAGCCGACAGAGCCGCATGTTTACATTCAAACACGCTTGCTTGCTCCACTGCTGTTCAGATGAGGATTATCTCGCTTTTTGGCTGGAAAAATAAATACATCTTAAACCAGCCTAGATGTATTAGTTGTTAGCTGCAATAAGGTGGTTTACAGGTTACCCAGAATTGCCGCGCCAGTGCTCAGATAATTAGCCAGTCTCCCAGCCTGATTAGCTCAGAAATGTTGAGAAACATCAAACCTTGCAAAAGTAATTCAACAAATCAATCTGAACAAGCTGGAGGGTCAGCTAAGACCAGCACACATGCTAGGCTAGTTTATCATGGCTAAAGAAGTACTTCAAATATGTACAAATATATACTTCAAATATATACATAATGTATAGCGTACAAAAAGGAGGAGAGGTATGTTGTTCTTAGTTTTTCTTAATTCTGTCTCAATACTGCCCTCTGCTGTTCTTTTTCAAATAATACACACAGTTAACAAAGAATTAATATTTATAAAAATCTATTTAAATGTTCAGTTTCATTAAACTTAAAGAATATTTATAAATACTGATTATATGTTCAGTACTTTATAAACCTAGATTTGAATAATGTTTCGTGAAATTTGGAGATTACATATTTTCTTGAAATTGGAGTTAAAAAAAGAGAAAATATGGAAAATTAAGTATAAGACTTCTTAGCCACCCAGGCCCATTAACAAACAACTGCACATTTTAAAAAACAGTTTCTTTACAATTACAAACAACACCTGGCAGCCTAAATAACCACAAAAAGATGCTAAAAAAATTCTAAAGATAATGACAAATACAACTTTATCCCATCAAGAGCTTGTAATAATTCAATGACTGCCGATTGGACAAATCAGGTCACATGATTATAATATTTAAGAGGATTCGTGATCAACCCATAAAAGGTAAATCACATGATACATTTAAAAGTATTTTTAGCATAAACCTAAAGAATTAAATTTTTGAAAATTCAAACACCAAACAAATTGTCAATAAATGACATTCCATTAGTGAATAAGAAATAAATGCACTTGACAAGCCTCAGCAGAGTTTTACACTAACCAGGGGCTTCCACAGACGAAGACCTGCATTCCAAAGCAAGATCACACAAGCACTCGTGCGAGCGGTTTTAAAATCCAAAGACCACTTCCTGATCACAACTGTACTTATAAATATTAACAACAGACACTGACTCCTGCATTAAAAAACCTGACAAACAATGCATACACAACCCCCACCTCATCCAACACGCTCTGCCTCTAAACACAACACAATTTGACAGAATTTGACGAGTCGGCTAGTTTGTGTTTATGTGCGTCTGTGTGTTTGTGTGCGTGTATACAGGTACTCACTCTGTCAGGACAGACGTTTAAAGTTTGCTCCATGTATGGCAGCGTTAGACTCCACAGTTGGGCGTTGAAAGACGCTCTGTAAACACATCCATCCACTGGCTGCTCCTAGTACCGCTTGTATGTATGCATGTGTATGTGCGTGTATGAGTGTGTGTGAGCGCACACGAGGGTGCAGAGAGATAGTCTGTGTTCACAGTCTGTCCCTGTCACTATCTATGTCTCGTGTTGTTTGATTCTCACTCTTTACCCATCTCTCTCTCTCTCTCTCTCTCTCTCTCTGTCTTTCCACCCACTCTGCTGTAATTCCTATTCCGCCCACAGCGCCTAAAGCTCATAGACAGAGATGCAGAGACATGCTTGCAAGTGGGAGTGTGTGTGTGTCAGTGCACGTGTGTTCACACTCCTATACTTCGCAGAGGCGTGAGAAAAAGCTACACACACTAACTGAAATGTAAGTGGTTCACTGTGGGATCCTTCATGTCATTTACACAATGTGTTGTGTCACCTACTTAGTATGCTTGGAGCATCTGCTTAGTGGAGGAGGCCATGAAAGAGTGTGTGTGTATGTGTGTGTGTGAACAATTAAGGGGGGGGGGGCCTCAGCTTCCTGGCATGTGTTTATTTCAGTATATATATAATTGCAGACAACATGCAACAAAAAACCCCGAAGCATACGAAGCATGACCCCGAAGCATGGGGTCAAAAGTCCACTAGTGGAAATGCTTCAATTTTTGTGTTTTTCTAATGTGATACAGTTATATTATTAGGATATATACAGCATATCTTGCTTAACTTAATGTGAATTATATTATCACAAACCATTTTACTTTATAATCGGTATATTTCCAATTTAAACAAATTGTAGGGAGGGACTTGATTTATCTGCACTTGATTGGTTTGTGTAAAGTGGGCGTTACACACCAGAATAAGCCAGACTGAATGCAATTTTGCTAAAATATCGCCTAAACAGCTATTTGGTTATTGGTTAGCATTAAATAAAAGCACACATGGCCTAAATGACACCAGCACTAAGAAAAAATTCAAAGCAAAGAGTCAATTATCAATGATCTAATTAATCAATGATCTAATTATTGAGACCAGTCAATAATAACCTGTATTAAGTATCAATATTTGACCAATTCTAATTTTATGGCGACTTTAAAGACAACATGCATTCAAGCAAAATCAGATGATCCATAGTATCAGATGAATGTTACAAAGAGCATTTTATGTGCTTCAATACAAGCAAGGAAATCAGATCTAACATACAAAGGAAGAATTATTAACCTACTGTAGTATTATTCATATTTTTATTTTTAATTTATATTTATATTTTAATTCATGTTTATTTTCTTATTCTGTGCCTGCTTATTATTATTGTTTATTAATAATACGCGTTATTAAAACAAAAAGCCGGAATGACAGTCTACATTCTCCGACAAGTTCCAACTCTGTTCTCTCAGAGCACGGCAAGCCGTCCACCGCCTCTGTTTTTCCGAACTTGAAGCCAGACAGAATCATCACTGTGATAAATCACTCACCCAGACTGATTCAAAATATGATGCTACATGTAACCAAACCAATGCACTGTTTGTACAATGTACTCCTGTTGCCTGTAGCCATAAGCTAAATTGCAGAGCTTGAAAACAGGCAGCATGTTGCTTAAGCTCCTGTTGAAATGATACATCCACTTAGACACAGTTATTATAAGAACACTGTAAGTGAGAATATACACACCCATACAAAGCAACCAAAAATACACGAGTGATTCTGTGAAACTGCTAAATCACATGACTAAGACACACACATTCGCTTGAGTTAAATCGTGTTTCTCTCTGTCTTGCATAATTATATGAGCTCTCCTTTGGTTTCTAATGAAGCTTTTCTACAAGACAAAGTCAGATATTAAAATTTAAATGTCATATACATTACTGCCATTTACATTCAAATGTTTAGAACTGAACTTACACAGTACAGTAGAAAGAAGGGATTGATTAAAATTTGTATTTGATAAAAAAATCATAAAGACTTTTTTGGTGGAATAAAGTTTTTTTGCAAAACAACAAGGAATACGGGTTAAGAACATAACTGAGTCAGTTTTTGGCATTCATTACCTGCGTTTGTGAAGTTGGTATCAGTAGCTAAAATCCCATTTTTAATTATCATTGATCAGTCTCTTGTAAAACTGCTTTTATTCGCAAAACAAATCGCATTTTTGATTACTGCACATGGCCGCGCTGAGTTTTGAACGGGGGTGGCATTTGTTGGCTCAGTGAGCAAACTAAAGCTGCCATGATGTCACACAGTGACCGTGGGCATGAAGAAAAACGCCGTCTCACCGGGTACACTCGCTGACAACATAACCGCATAGCTCGCTTTCTCTTACATTCACAGGCCAGCCAGAGGAAATATGTGTGTGTGTGTACTGGAGAAGGACAGCAATTACTGCCTTTCCTGATGTTGTTTGTGTACGCTCATCTCTGAGCTCGAGAGTGTGTCACAGCATGTAAGGACAGTATTCAATTAGCATGTAATGTAAGAGCATCTATGCGTGTTCATGCTTCACTGCAGAGTGTGCGCGCGAGCGAGTTCCTGCTAACGAGAAGAATGCCGCTCAGCGCTCATTAGCGCGCACACACGCTCTCACGCTAATTACTGCGCTGCTTCACAAAGCAGTCTCTGTTCACGCACGGGGACATCACCTTGCATGTGCGGCTGAGAGAAAAGACTGCGATTGGAGGACAAAGCGAAACGGATTAGAGGGAAACTTAAGGAAGATAATAGAAGCACATGAAGCTGACAGGAAGTACAAAACAAGTCTTTACGTCACATTCAACCTTCCTTTATATCCACAGCTTGTGGCACAGTTTCTGTCTTAACTTATGATCCTTTTGCATGTGTGTTTTAAGGGACCAGCTCACCGAAATATTCTGCCATTATATACACATATTGCTCATGTCGTCTGCTTTCATTGTTTTCACTGAGTTTATAAAATCATTATGCAACAACAAGTGACCAGACAAGTTCAAGCTTTATAAAGGCCAAAAAAAAGCTTAGAAAACTAATAAATGTTGTTATGGCAACTTTTGTGGTACTTGGCACTTTAAATTATTATGAATTATACTATGAATTATTGTACAGCAAGATACGCATAAAGATTTCTACTTTTGTGTTACACGTAAAAACGGGTTTGAAATGACAAAACATTTTTGGCTGAACCGTTCCCTTTAAATTATGCATCTCAAAGATTTTGTCATCATTAGAACAGTACAGATCTATGACAAACATCCTGCTTTTATTAAAAAAAGTTCCAAATATCTCAAAATAGCCCTTCAGTTACACAGATCAAAATATATAAAACTGTAATATCCACTGGCTATCAAAGGCCAGACTGAAATGTGACGTGCTGTCAGTGTTTTCATGCCCCTGAGCTCTTCCATATGAAAATTACACCGTCCACATATCATCGGCTCCACCATTGCTATGGCAACCTGCCGGCACCCCGCGTCACATGACACGCCTATGCATCTCTTTGACCGCCTGGTCTATAATTAAACTCACGTGTGCAAGTGTGACCAGAGCTGTTAATACACTGGAATATCCTCACTGTGATGTCAGCGCACCCCTGGAGTTCATGTTCTCCAGAGGGATGATCCTGTTTATGCGTGTTTGTGTTTGTTTGTGTCAGTGTGCCTGGATGTTTCTATTCTCTGAAGTATTGCGTAGGTCACTCATTCCTTATGTAATCATTCCCAACCCTTTGGGTGATAGGATCGGAATGCTGGAAAGTTTTACATGTGAGAGAGAGACAAGCGTGTACGGTGGAGATGCAGAAGCGAAATGAAATGAAACACCTCCCTCAGGTCAGTTAGGAAAGAAAGAAGAATGTAAAGGAGAATGTCAGATGTGGAGAACTGGGGAACCTCACCTCAAGGTCGTCGAGTGAGCGAGCCATACTAAGACGCTTTGAACGTCCAAAAGACCTTCTGCCAGAGGAACGCTGAGGAAAGCCCATAGTGATGCCTTTGAACCGTCCACCCTGTGAAAGACAGATGGAGAGACATTAGTAACACACAATGTCATTTCAAATAATCCTGTTAGCCTATTAGCCTATATATCTAGAGGGCCAATATAATTTTGATATGGTAGGTCAAGTTTCACAACAGCGCACAGCGGCTTTAGAGAAACATTGCTTGGCCAATGATGAAAAATTCACTTCGCCTTTACTTTTTAATCACCCAAAATAGTCATATTTTGGTCAAATGGCCTTGTTGATATGGGTCTACCACAACACTATGCACAATTACGCAAAGAAAAGGTACACACATATGAACACAACTTCAAAATAATCCCAAGATGAACATTACGGTCTCCATTTACCAAAACTGCCTCTTAATATAAAAGGGTGACATGGGTTTCATCTCTGTTTTTAACAAGGTTTCTCATGCGCACCATGTATGGAGCACACAGGGGAGCCAGTAAACAACTCTCCACTCTCTGTTTGATTTCATTATTAGAGGAATGTTTACTGCTCACTGATCTACAGGATCACGTAAAGCTGAGCTGAGAGGACAGAGAGTTTACTCACCCGTCGAGGAAACGATTGTGTGGTTGTGTGTATAAAGATTAACCATGAGAAGAATACAGTTCCAATGTTTCTTTCACCACTTAATTGGTCATCAGATGAAGACGTCCCAAAACCAATGAGGTTTTCAATTTAAAAGCTAACGGTATAATTTCTGCTACAGTAGCGACACCACACAGAGCTATAAAAAGAACTTGAGTTTGAGTACATTTTTAGACCAAAATGAGAATTGTTCTTGTTTGTGTATTTCTATATTTTGGTGTCTTAGGTGAAAAAAAAAGAACCCAAGTTAAACAGCTGACTCTTTATGATATTCTGGTCCTTAAATATGGCTCCTTTTATAAACTTTATTCACCTTTTTTATCATTGGACGTACACCTGATTATATTGAAAAGTACAAGAAAGTAAACTTTCACACAACAAGCCTGACTGTTTGTCTGTATGGTTTACATATGGTTTAGGTTGAAATATTGGATCGCCCAATCAAACAGAGATACGGCGTCTACACTGAGGAAGTCAGCTGGAAGTCAAGGAAGGCCTGCACTTCAAAACGGGGTGGAAGAAAGTATGTAAACACAAATAAACTAAAACAACAGGACAAACCCTTGATAACATGATGTCATGGCATGTTATTTTAAGTGATGGCAGCTGTTGAAACAGAAGGTCGAATGTACAGAGATAGAGGGACTAGCCATCAGGCGGCCAGACAGAGAGGCAGACTGATAGAGAGGGATAATTTTCATAGGCTAAAGTTTAGAGACTGATTGTGCAGATGTCAAGAGCAGCGTAATCAAATGGTCTCCTGTGTTGCCTAGATACGCAGAGAACTGTGTGTTCAGCCTCATCATTATGACACATCAAGTGCTAACAAACATATGCATATACACACAAACATGCCAACACAAGTGTGTACATGCACATGGGGGCCAGAGCAATACATACTTCAGTTTGCACATGTTTCCTGGTATTATGCTAACAAGATCATTTACATAATGCTATCTCTCTCGATAACACACATACACACACACACACACACATAAAACCAATGTGCAAACACAATGTGATCACACCAACATGGCGAACATACCGTAAAAGGAAACATCACAGAACCAGAAAGGACAAATAATCTATGCAATGGAAACAGATGATACAGGACCCTCAAAAGTATGCAAGTTAGGAAATATATACATGCATAATATATATATAAATGGGCTTAAATTCAAGATTAAAATGCAAAGAAAACAAATGGTGTGCCAGAATGCTAGATGTAGATTGGGTGTCACTAAAAATACAATCAGCCATGCTACTGAGGAAAGAGGGAGCCAAATGTGAGTGACCGCCTCTTGATCGCCCCAGTGGTTTCCATGGCAATGAGCACCATAGTGTTGCAGAATAATCTAACGGAAATAACATGGACTAAATAACCTTCTTTGAGTGAAGATTGTGAGCAATAAAAGAAACCATGAAGCTACTAACAAGAAAAGTGGAGGACACATGACACCAAAAGTTCCTGATTTCAGAAGCAGTTGCTCTATTGCAAATACTTTGGAGTTGAAGTTAGGACACAGAAGTTTTATTAATTTATTTAAAGTTTTATTAATATACTTCAAAAGAATAATGAAGGAAAAGAAAAACATGAGACATATGACTATGCTTACATGAGCACAGCCTACAGCTCTAAATCATTTTTAGATGGCAAACGGTTACATGTTACATATAACAAACACCAAGTCATTTTCTCCTCTTAGAAGCTATTTTTTATTTCGCATATCGTCCACAACATTCCTAAGTCAACTACTAAGTCAGCTACGAAATCTAGGTTTTGTTAACATGTTAATGTTCCGAATTTTAAATTGGTGCTTCACCATTGGTTACTACACATGCACAGACCAGTGCGGTTTTTGTCCCTTTTTTGGAGCTATGATTGCAATTTGTTTTGCAACAACTGTGTTTTGTGTTCTACAGTGTCAATGACACGAGGTTGAGTAAACAATAACAGAGGTTTCCATTTTGGGTGAACCGTTCCTTTAAGGTGTAGCTGTGTCAGTCTCTGGGTTGAGATAAGATCATGGATTCCTGTGGGAAGCAGGGAGGTACTGTGTGCTGCACAGAGACTTCTGAGACTTATCAGGGAGGAGCTATCTTTGAGGAGCTTTCTTTCCTGTTTACTTCATCTACCAAGAGGAATGACAAACCATACCAAGACACGTCACTATAAACGCATTATATATCCGTTTATCTGTGTTCTATCCCCATTTTAGACTCTCTGTGTTCATCTGAGTGCAAAACATCTAAAAGGAACATCTACAAATTGTAAAGCAGCACAGGGTTGAAGGCTCAGATTGTGTACAGATTACAACCCAGTCACAACAAAGCAGTCTTTATATAATAAAGCATAACCGTCTGAATACTTCATTATGAAACACTGCTCTAAAGAGATGTTTATTGTATGAATCTAGGTATTATCATGATTTAGATGAAAGATTCATCTTTGAAACTTCTGTTGCACCCCTCAAGTCTCGACATGATTTCGGTGGAATTCACCGTACAGAACACTCGCTGCTGCTGTTCTGCACATCCTGAACACACGGTTCAGATGGATGGTTGACAAAAACAGACATTTCTTTGTAAATTACTTTCTCAAAACTAATTTCATTTGTCTGAACCATCTTTGTACTTTTTACCAACTGTCAGAGTGATTTTTAATGACATGAAATCTGCTCCCCTTCAGTGTCACACAGGTGTCCCAGCAGATTAATCACAGATGTGAACATGTTCCACAAGGTTTGACAACCTGAAAATTTCAAAATACACATTCTTAATTTTGAATACTGTATCTAATGTTTTATCCTTTGAAAACAATCTGAAAGCAAACAACCTTCGTTTCATGAAATGTTTTACTTGACTTTACTTGCTTTTTGTGCTGTACATTGGACATGGACATTGTATGCTTGCTCTATGGAGCTGCAGTGTGCTGACTTGTTATACATTTGCAAAGTTTTTCTAAAATAAATGGTGTTTATATTACTATGTTGGTATATAATACAAAAACCTAAGCCACACCACTTTGACTGCTTCACATGACACGGCAACAACATAAACTACCTTTAAACAACTAACTGAGTAATCATTTAAAAATATACAAATGTGCATTATCTTTGGGAGTCAAAATGGAGAAAAAAGGAATTTTTTACACTTGTTCCAGTATACGTAAAGTATCTGTAACTGGCAC
The DNA here is from genome assembly GCA_036877575.1 of Botia almorhae. Classification (NCBI taxonomy): domain Eukaryota; kingdom Metazoa; phylum Chordata; class Actinopteri; order Cypriniformes; family Botiidae; genus Botia; species Botia almorhae. The sequence goes on from JAZGTJ010005581.1 coordinate 19,637, forward strand.
ACAGACAGTGAAACAGTGCCGCCTGTTGGTGAGCAAGAGGCTGAATTACAGCTTCAAAAGTTTTATGTTTTGTCTCTTTCATGACCTTCTGAAACTGAAAGAACATTTAGACTAGAATAATGGAATGATTCACTGTGAACAGATTTTGAAATTGTGCTGCATAATGTGAAATGATGCAGCGAATGCAATACAATTATATAGCTAATGCAGGACAAAAAATTGCAGCAGTTGCTATCAATAAATTACGTAATTTTTAATCATTAGTGTTGACTGTACTCTATCAAAATTCATGCTCCTATGATACCTCGCACCCCTTCATCAGTCACGGTTGCCACCACCTGTGTGAGATAGACGGGTTATGGTCGCTATGCCAACAGCACTTACCTAGAATGCTCAATGATTAATAAAGAGTTTTACAGATTATACTAGTTATAAGCTTTTTAGCACATTGTTATGCAGCTGCTGGTTGCCAGGGAATTATAAGTAGCTGTTAGGCTATTGCTAGGTGCTAAGTCAAAAAAACAACTTATTTCTCTATGATATTCTAGCCCGCCCTTCAATGTTATTCTATGGGATTGTTTGCCAGTTTTTATCCACCAGGCGAAAACCATTAGTCAGTAAGTCAGTTTAAATTCCTAACTTTAAGTATGCGCAATAGTCAGGCTTGTATTATCAACTACCACTAAGGAGCAATTCATGACAGCTGCAAACCTATGAACTTAAAAAAGAAAACACTCTCTTAATATAAAGAACTCAAACCACTGTTGTCTTTATTGTGACTTGTAGGCCCTAAAGCTATTGTCATAGCACAGATGACGCATATAACAGCAACAATGCTATTCTGGGAAATCCAATCAATCTTGTCTGTTTTGTTGCTTTGGGCCTCTGGTCATCGTTGTTGGCTCCTGTGGAGTGGTTCTGGGATTTACTCATTTCCTTCAAATGTGAAGGCATTTCTAAACTAGGAATGCAGACATACTGACAACTGTTGATGTTGTCTGGTTTAAATAGCACAGAACAGTGACCTTATTATTTAGACTCGTGTCTTGTGTTATGTTTCCGTTTTCCGAGGCTCAGTTTTGCATGAATAGTTCAGAACAGAAAGTTCAAAAGTAGATATTAAGCAGAATGTTGATGTTGCTCTTTTCCAATTCATACACTTTTTCAAATCCTTTTCCAGTGTCGCATTTAAATCTCCCTCACAGACATGTACATATACCAACTTTGTGTATCAACATACAAGATACAGCATCAATGCCACTGGATCCCGTGCTTTGATCATGAAGATGCCTCGATCCAATTTGCAATGCAAAGTCACAATAAGAACACACTATTTTACAAGAGTAACAACTTGTTAGTCTGTTCTTCACAAATGGTTTCACAAGACTTATATTGCACAAGTAATATAAATATAAACTGCTTTCATGGCAATTTTATTGATGTTTTTCCTGACCCTAGTCAATGTCTGCTTTAATTTTATGGGAAGAAATGTGTAACATAAAGGTAAGTAATTACTAAAGAGCAGTCATTGAGAGCTTACAGCCATTTGAACGAAAATGTTCCACTGAGAAGTTATATGATATGAAGCCTGCTCTGTCTCCCAAACTTCTCATCTCATGGTCAGTTTTAACATCTTCCCTCCAAGTGACAACTGCAGCTGAGGGATCTGCTGCACACAAGAATGAGGGTATTTTCAGCCCGGCTACATGTCACCTAACTGACAGAATTCTTCTTTTTGACAGTACAGTCTCTGTCACATTGCAAAAAGCGACTTTGATGGCAGAAAGGATAAACTTTCGACTGGTACTGAAAACAGCAAAGTAAAGGATCTTGCCGTGCTTTATATTAAGAACGAGGGGGAACAGCGAGGACTTTTTGAACCATTGCCAACAGGCAAATGGTTCAAACCGGTGCACCAGAATCAAATGTAAAATCATTGCTTACTAATTGCTCCTAATTCCTAGAATCAATTACTGTAGTAACTTGGAATGCTTTTCAATTTGTGGTCTGCGGCTCTGGAATGATAAAGCCTTACTCATTGTGATTCTAAACATGCAGAACTTGTACCAAGGGTTTTCTGATGTTAAAAAATCCCTTACCTTCTTTTCCGAATCTTTTGTTCTTCTGCCATTGTTCTGTTGATGTTGTTGCTGCTGCTCTCGTAGGTTCTTCTCCCCAAACAGCTTCTTAGCCCACTCATCCTTCTGTGCATGAAGCCGGTGAGGCTGTGAGGCGATCTCGCCTGCAGCACGGTACCGATCGGCTGGAATCTTATTCATGGGTGGTGGCAGGGTGCTACAGTTAGCGCTGGACCATCCGTCTGTAGACTCTGCATAAGACTCTTGATCACTACTGTGTCCCTGACGCCAGTCTCTTAGAACGTGAACGGGCAGCCGACGCTGGCCTGATGCCCCTGTCATCTTCTTGCCATGGGTGGAGTAATGAGAGCGTGTAGGAAGACCTGACACATCCAGCCGTGAGGAGGAGTTTAGATGCCTGCTGGAAAGAGGAGGTGGGTCTCCATGGGAATGTGGATGGGGCTGAGGGTGGTCTAGGAACTGGTCAGGACGGTAGCCATTACGATGTGAAATTGGGGGTGGTGGTGGTGGAAGACCTCCTAATACACTTTGGTTACGAGGTCCTGGTGGATTCTCCCATAATCCAGTTGGCATATGGCGACCAGGATTAGCACCTAGGTCAACCAAGAGGACTCTGTTACTCTTTTCCTCTGACAAGAAGTTGCCAATACCACTGTCACTGTTGCTGCTTGTGCTGTTGTTCTGCTGAGCGTCTAGGTCACCGTCAAGGAAAGCTCGAGCCCGCATACCCTCTATAGATTCTCCCATATCACGGTATAGCACGGACACAAACTGTAACAGTGGCTGGGAAGTTGGTGGGAACTCCAAGCAGCCACCCGTATCTGGGTCTGGAGTGCAGTCAAAGCCAAAGCGTCGAGAAACACCTTGATGAATCTTGTGATGACAGAGGTCCGGGTCTACAATAAAGACGTGACAAGATGTTCGCAGGCCTTGCTCCTCCTCTCCGCGTCTATATATGGCATGGTCATTTGTGGCTTGCATTGTGACCAGGCCAAAGAAGCGCCGGTCATCTGGACACACAGCACTGAATGCTAACTTTTCTGCAGGGTATGTTGCTAGAACAGTTCCTCTGTCATTGCACAACTGTACACAATCATGCATGACCTTGAGCAGGACCAATGAGTGCACCTTTTGTTCAGCACGTAGCCGTCGCATACAGCCGCGAATTGCCTGCAGACTGTCACTTTCCAAATTGGCACTTGTTGAAGCTAATTCAATAGATCCTAGATAACCCACAATCATGCCCACATTGAGGATCCCAGCAGAGTCATCTGTTTGCAACAGGTTGAATTCATCTTGCTGTTCAAACATATCCACAAACACAGAGTCGTCATTGAGCACTTTGGCCACCTCCTCTTCAGTGAGCAAGTTGGGGTCACTCCTTCGAGTGCTAACATTACTATAAGGGGGGTCAGGCTCTGAGAGAGCCCTTGTTTTAGAGGCAGATGCACAAGGCCCTGCTTTCTCTGAACTGCTGGATGAGTGGCTGGAATTTTCAAAGATCATGTTAAAGATTCCACCAGACTGAACTTCCGCCACAACACGCTCTGCGCGGTTTATCCCTAGTGTCTTTGAGTCCATCTTTGGCCTCATCCAGTGGCTCTTGTGGTCATGAAACCCCAGTTCTTCATCACTTGAACAGGAATCGAGATGTACACTATTATGAGTGCCTTCGGCAATGACCAAGTGTAAGACACCTGTGCAGCGGCCGACCAGTTTGACAACATCCTCATGTGATGCTTTGGACACATTGATGTCATTGACACTCAGGATCTGATCTCCTGAACGAAGACCCACATAGTCAGCTGGACTACCCTTTAAGATACAACTCAGCACACATGGAGACTGACCAGAAAGCGTGAAGCCATAGCCTGTTCTTCCCCTGGCAACCTCCACCCCCCTTATGCGTGCAGAAGTCGGGGCATTAACACGTCGCCTGTTTTGCGCGGATTGTCTGAACATCTTCTCGTCTTTTGTTCCCTGCTTCACACACTGACACAGGTGACTCTCGAGGTGGAGCATTAAATCGACCAGTAGAGTGATGTCATACTTCCTGCTCCAGAGCTCATGTGTAAGTCACTATCCAGGTGCATGGCTGAATGTTCACAGAACACCTTCAGCTGGGAAAAAGGAAAAGGTTTATTAATAAACTAAAAGCCTAAAGAACACTAAATTAAATGCAAATATGGTAAACAAATAATTCCCTGGAAGAACTATAAAATATTTTGATTTGCACTAACTTTTATTATTAGTCTTGTTTTCAGCTGTAGTGTAGAAAAGTTAGTGTAGAAAAGTGTTTCATATAGATATACACTTTTTTTCACACCTGCCAGCCAAGGCATCCTACCTTTGTTTCAGGTGAGAGGCCAAGTAGCAGTTGCTAGGCAACAGGAACAGCGCAGGTAGCACTATAATTACACCCAAAGATCATGCATTATTCCTAGAATTCATACATGCATAGTTAAAACAAATAAACAAGCCACGTCGCACTTACTAAATTTGTCCAGAACAAAAGGTAACAACTAAGAAGCATTGAGTTTTAGCTGTGCAAAACTAAATGCGTAACCCCCGGAGAAATCCAAGCCCTTATAATGCATTATAAGGGCATTATGTGCATTCTTAAACACCCTGGGAAGAGCTACTGTTCGTAAACATTTCGTGCTGGCATGTAATAATAAAACAGTGTTTTGAGCACACGCGTAAAACACAAGATACGAGAACTCGCAATCTGACGTTGCATGGGGTCGATTTTTTATTGTTCACAAGATTTCCCGAAAGTTGAAGATGCGCACTGAACTCATCCACCCTTGCTGATCTGTCCCGCCTTCATTTCCCATTGTTCGAAAGTTGTGCGTTACCATGACAATAGAACTGTCTCTAGAATTGTTTAACCACTTATTGGTTTTCACGACTGTCAATCGTCACCATAAGCACTCAAAGCCAGTTTAATTGTAACTCGCCAACTGACCGCAAAAGTTATTCTACAGGTTGCCAAAACTTCAAACCCGAGAAACGACAAAAAGTAAAACACTAACATCTTCATACCTAACATTACCCCGGGGAATTAAAACTTGAATGCGGGCTGAGAGCTTTAGCGAGCTCGGTATTGTCTTACGGCAGAACAGCTGGGCAGTGAGTCACATCTAACGGTATTGAATTATCTGCATCATTAGCGGGTAACTGACAAGACTGTTAAACTAACATATATCCAAACAAACACACATTATTAAAAGCTATAAGACGACAACCTCGAATAAGTCAAATGCAGTTAAATTACAGTATCGTTTATCTACAATGCCTAAGCCTTTTATTATAATAAAGAACGCGCAAAAGATTCATGGCTACATGGCTAACCTACATTAGCCAGCACTTCCCAAAAACTTTCCTCTTGAGGAAATGATACCAGTTTAACGGAGTTGTTGTAAAGGAAACGCGGAGTTATAAATGTAGTGATCTATTATGCCTTCCCGCTTTGGATGTATCCTCGGATGATGTGAAGTTTAATGGCATGGCAACCTTAGTTCTGCAGGAGTAAACAAAAGGAGAGGGCAGCTGGTGTGTGGACAGCAGGAGGAGGAGGAGAATCTGAAGTTTGCTAAGGACAACGCGTTGAAGAAATGTAAAGGCTTTTCCTTTACATTTCTTTAACTTAAGAACTTATAAATGTAACGCCGTTTAAGTCGCTAATTTGAATGGTATAAAGTAAACGTGTCCTGCAAAATTCTTATTACTTTAACATTCTTGCAGATGCCTTTGAAAAAAGTCTTAACACTGATGGACATTTATATCTTAAGCACAAATGCAGCTGCTTTATCTCAAATTCAGGGAAAATATTTCTTCAGACCATTTAAATGTATCACTTAAAGACAGCCCACATAGCTATGACCCTTTTTGGAAATCTAAAAATGTAAATAATAGGTAGCAATTACATTGTAATTTCACATTGTTAAAAGGAATAAAAATCACTTAAGCAAATTAAGCATTTTCAATCTTTTATTCATTTCTGTATTATAGTCTTCATGGTTTAGGACATTAAAACAATCCATTAAAATAAATACATCAACTTTGTTTCCTGTAACTGTCCATAACTTGCAAAAAGTGAGCCAAATCAGGGGGTTCCTTAAGGCTCCGGTGCTAGACCATCATAGCATATTAAACTGATGGATGACATTTAATATGAAGGGACAACTGCTATGGTCTTCAAATAAACCATACTGTGAGTGACACTCATGAGACATTCTGTTCCTGTCCACTGATATCCGGTCAGGTCTCAAATATGATGAGTTAATTTAAAAAACCTGCCTGCAACAACAGAACGCCAGGGGTGGCACAAAAAAACAAAAACATAATATTTCACCTGAGATGTAATAAACCAGTCATGGTTTATGCCCCCTCCCTTTCTGAGACAAAGCCCCCAGAGCGCACACACTTAGGAGAACAAAAGGTATTTACTAAAAACGTCAGTGTTAGGCGCACCAAAGAAATGTTACAATTCTGCAGTATTTTCATGTTTGGTCCAACCACAATATTGGTTTGGGTTTAAGAATTTCAAGTTATCTAGCAATATCTAAACCACCAAAAGTACTATACCAAAACTATTGACTGTCCTGTCAACTGATTTTTGTAGAAATAGTGTCTTTACAGCTGCAACCTGATTCACAATGTAAATCCATTTTGCATGGCATTATAATCAGCGAAACTGTCACTGGCAAGACAATATTGTAAGCATGGGGCAATATTGACACAGTTAAATGTGCCAGTACATTTCAAAGCTGGAAAACGCTTTTCATCAAGCAGTGAAAATATCAAGAATTAAGTGCAATGTATATATTCTCCTCCTGTCACTACGACAAAACAAACTTATCACTTGTCTGTATGTTATCAAAGTGATCGGCTAATTCGGTCTTCATGGTATCAAGCTAACAAACATGCTATGAGTTGAGCTGAGTGTGAATTTGCTTAGTTTGTCTGTCATTGTTAGAGGTATACGGTGCCAATGTAGACTGCCCACTAACAATCACAATAGTAACGCCATTTTATCTGTTGTTATGAGATCACATAAAATATTGACTTAATATTGAAAGCAGACTACAGCATGCTTCAAGTTAATATACAATATATCTTCAGCTTGTTTAAGGCTTCTATTTACACTGCCACAGAGACAAAAATAACGTGATTGTACCCCCCCAAAGTCACTGAAACTGCTGGGTTACAATGGCCCTTCTCTTTTCACCAGCTCATGTCCATCAATGGTGTTGTCATGCACCACAGTTTATTCAGCACAAATAGCATTTCTTTTACACAAATTGTACATGATGTAAACACTCTATAGATTAAAATACATCCAGTCATTACAGTA
>JAZGTJ010005582.1:0-23706 GCA_036877575.1 Botia almorhae
AAATGTATGTGCTTTAATAATTGATTTTTTCTTTTGGTACATGCTTTTTTTAGGCCCAAGCACGAGAGACCAGTTAACCAATGAACCTCCATTGACCCAAGATGTGTGGAGAACTAGACAGCAGCTAGAGTCTAATATACTCACAGCAACACATTCACACTCTAAGGACAAGCGTGATGTTCGCAGGCAGAGTGCGAAAGAGATCACCACAATGAACTCCAATGCACAGATTCCTCAGGACGTTGTGCAAAGACTTCTGGGAAATGTAGCAGTTCACAGTGAGTCCACCAGTGACTTGAAACCAACAGTGAGAGACAAATCTGAAAAGGACTTTACACTTAGTAAGGAAATGGACTTGAATCATTCAAGACTGTTACAAAGTCCATTGGCTCAGGATGGGCAAGAGAATTTGGAAGCGTCTTCACCAAACATAGTAAAATCAGAGACAGAGCTGGATCTTCTACCTGTCAAAGAGGAGGAAGAGATGGTTCCTGTGTGGGAAATCAACAGAGATGACGGATGTCTTGGAGAAATGGCTGATCCGAGTCAAGGAGAGCTCGGAGGATCTTGTGATCAGGAGGAGATACAGGTAGAAAGCTTTCCAGATCTAAACTCTCTCGACATCCCAGATGCCACCTCATATTTTACACCTTATTCAGTGAACACATTGGTACATCAAGGTATTAGGGCACAACATAGTCATTTATGCACAACAGATCTGGTGCTGTCCAGCATGCCAGAGAGGTCTAATTTGTTTGTCCAACGAGAAAATGGACAAAGTTGTAGGGGAACAAATGGTTCTGAAAGGTCTGTCCTCTATCCTGAAGATGTTATTTGTCCAGGCGAGAAAATAATCAGCCGTGCACAATATCCAAAGCATTTCTCCCAGGACAAACACAGGATGCCTGAACAAAACCATGCGGAAAGATCCCACCATTGCACCCAATGTGGGAGAACTTTTGTGAAAGCATGTGACCTCCGGGCCCACATGCTGATCCACAAAGGCAAGAAGCCTCTGAGCTGTCCCCAGTGCAATCAGACCTTTGCGTACAACTTTGAGCTGAAGGTTCATCAGCGGCAGCACTCAGGGGAAAGACCTCACGTCTGTCCGCACTGCGGCAAGGCCTTCGCTCGGCTTAGCAACTATAGGCAGCACCAGAACATCCACACGCGGGAGAAAGTCTTCAGCTGTTCTCAATGTGGGATGAGGTTCAATCGAGCCACCAACCTGCGAGTTCACCTCAGAAGACACAGCCATGCAGGGAAGACTTATAATTGCCCTCAGTGTGGAAAGAGCTTTCTGGGTACCAGGCAAATGAAGGCTCATTTACTGAAGATGCATGGAAGAGGAGGAAGATAAATCCATGTACTTTGCAAACACGAAACTCGGCCTTGTTATCAAATTCTATTTTAACTGGTTCTATTTTAACTGGTTTCCAGTCAGCATGTTTGTTGTTTGCAGGGATGATAACACCAATATTCAATGGTCAGAGCTCTGACACAATACAATAGACACAACATGCTTGGAAGATCAATCAGAAGACCACTGTCTCACCTTAACGACGATTCCACAATCATTACCACCTCAAAGACACATAAACAACACCTGGTACATTCTTATGCATGGTGTCTTGAAACTATACCTTTGTAGTACAGGACAATACGTAAATATTCTTTCAAATTAAGTTGTTACTTGCATAGCCACAGATTTTAGTGGTTCCTTGTAATTTCAGCACACCTGACCTGCATTTAGAAGTTAAAGTGATTGAATTACTAAATGGGGAAAATATTTTGCTGTTGTATTAGCAATGAATATTAGCCTGGTATAAATAATGTACTTACTGTTTAAATGTATGCCCTCCAGCAACAGAGTTCCTATATTTTCTGAAGATGCAGTATGAAGCACATCTCCTTTCTATCTAAACGACAGAGAAAACGTTTTTGAAAGAAACAGTCCACGTGATTTTTACAAGGGAACTGTGACTTTAACCTTTTAGAAAAACTTTGACCTTTGAACTTTGACTTTAACCTTCACCAAAATTATGATTTGCCTCAATGTTGACAATATTTGTGGTGTTTTGTTGAAGAAAGTAAATGAACCATCAGGTTTAATGACTGACACCCCCTCTATGATCAGCAAAGACTGTAGCCAGACACTACAAAGTCATTGTCACACATTTTTCTTATAAAACTGCTTCATGTCATTCCTAATAGACCCTCAGCTGAAATTGTGCCATTCCAAAATGCCATTTCATCAACTTTTCAACGACTTCAGTCATTGGCCTGTTTAGTGTTTTTGTTTGTCCGTTTGTGGTGGATTGATGGACAGTGATGTTGAACAGTGCAAGATGCCTCCTGCTATTTAGCTCACTGATAGAAGTGGACTCAAATGATCTCTTAAATAAAAGTCATTATCTGATGGATTTGTATCGCTTTATTCTCAACAAAAGCAATGCATGTTAGCATGTGTTTTACCAGATTTAATAATTTGATAATTATTTAAACCTTTCTTCTGACAAATTCCACACATTAGACATGTGTAAACGAATACTGTTATTTCTATGTATTTCTATAAAAAAATTACAGTCATACAGACAATATAATGTCTATTATGATATAAACAACGGCACACACATGATGGTATGCATACATTGAGCATTGCACTCATTCAGTATAAAAATATATATTATTCTACAAAGTATGAAGTCAATAAATGCGTTTGCAATGTGAATAATATAAAACTGTGATTTTTTTTATTTTGGTGTTGTGTTTGTTGTAGATTGGCCAGAGCTTTGCCGAATACGCCACTGCTGATCAAGGAAATTTTTACTCCATAAACAAACAGAGAACATTCAGTGTAAGCGATTATGCAAACTGACGACAGATTCGTTAAAGGCTTTTTAAAAGTCATCAGATTACTCATTCCGTTTGTTTCTTGTGCTTTCAACAGGTAGTGGCCAGAGAGATCCTGACACAGTTTCAGGTGTGGCAGAGGGCGTGTTACAGCAGGAACATTGATTGGGCTCCGATTACAGCAAAGGTTCAATCCACTTTATTCTATTTGATGAGCTCATTTATTTTAGTTCCAGATCTCTGATTGTGACTCATGATCTGTGTGCGTGAAGATGAAGTGGGTTAATTGCTCTTTACTTGCACAGATCATTTCAGCACTGCCGCAGTTGTACGGAAGGGAGGCGGAGGTGATTTTACGATGTACCAAGATGCTGCACAACCGCAGGGATTATCTTCGAAGAAGAGCAAAGGTCAGAGTTCATCACTTCATTTAACAAGCATATTACTCACATGCATTGATGAATTCATCATATTTATGACTCAAAATGAGCAGGTCGCAAGTGCTACATGATTGGTAAGAAATTGTGATTATAGATACGTTGTGATTTCAAAATGTGATAAAGAATTTAACCCTATAAGGCCTGCTGTTTCAAATGTGATAAATGACTTTGTATGACTTGTATATGACTTTTTTATGTATGACTTTCTAGGTCTTCTGTTAATATCGTTATTATATATTAATATTTTTTATTATTATTTAATTGCCAATACACATCACAAATGAGTTGGGCACTTTAAAATGATGCCCCATGTTCAGAACATTGCTAAAAATGTCATACTTGCCTACTGTTTTTGTCCTCCCCTGCCAAATGTTTGTTACACTCACCGATAGAACGAGGGGTGACAGGTGAAACAACTGCCTGTAACATCTGAGTTCTGTAGATGAACTCCAGAGAGGTGCTCGATTAGACAGTCACCACGTTAAATGTCTGGAATCCTGAAGGCCTATAAACTTAGCAAGTAGTTGAGTCCATGAGGTTGTTAGCGCCCACACAGCAAAATAAGAGACACAGCTTGCCGCTCTCTCTTTATAGATTGTCTTTGTAAATGAAACTTACGGCTAGTAATCACATAGGGTCCTTTCGCAGTTCAATTATAACTGAATTAATCGTGCAGCCTTTATAATCCCCCAAAATAAAAATGATGTGAAACAGTGTTTTAAGATGTTATTTTTCTCTGCTATAGGAAACTGCTGTGGAGAGAAATCTTATACCTATGGGCCAGAGATTTCTTGCACAAGTACAAAGAGGTGATGTTCAAAATGTAAACTAATGTAAATAAAATTCAGTTATGTGTGACATCATTCTCTGTAGTTTCATTTATTGTAGTTTTTTATTTTATCCTTTACAAAAAATACATGAAAGATAATTGACAGACTGTTATTGTGTATCATGATTTATGGCTGCTCTGCGTTGAGGGGCAGTTAGATTGTTTTACGGAGTCTATCACAGAATATGAACAGAGAAGAACAGAACAAAGATTAAGATTTGGGGTTCAAATAAAAGCACTTCAAAAAAGATTGAGTACAAAAATGTTCATTAAGCTAAATTTAAGATTAACATCTTGGGTTTGGTATATAGTTCAGCGTTCAGTACAAAATGTTTTTTTTACTTTATGTATGTATTTATTTTCTGCTTGCAAAGCATGAAACACAGATAAAAACTAAACACAAACAAATAAGGACTAGTAATATTTGTGCTACATTGCAACCATTTATCTCAGAACACGTTTACTTCAGAAGTTTACAAGAGAGGATAGAAAAAAATAGGACCCACGCTGGTGTCAGGATCAAGCAGGAATCAAGTCGCACCGATGAGTGTTTCCCGTCGGTCCGTTATGCGGTTGCGCTGTCCCGTAGGACTAAGAAAAGAGACACAAGAGCGCCTGTCTTAAACCAACAACGTTATTTGTTTAAAGGTAAGATGTCCTCGTGTTGTCTATTGCTTTGACTTTGGAGGTATACACCATTACCTGGTTATTTGCGCTTGTTTACAGAATTTGCACAGTCACCGTCAATTCAACGAGCTTTATAAATATGATACAAACTTTCTTCAACGCGGCAAACCTGTATACGATAATGGAAAGGACGTGAGCGTTTGATCTTTAAGTAAACAAGACGCAGATCAATGGAGTTATTGAACCCAAGCCAATTTTTTGTGTTTGTGTCTTTTTGTTTTTTTGTAGGTCAGTTCTCGTTCTTAGCTTAGTTGCTTTAACAGGCATTTAAATCTTGACTCGTGAGACACGCAGTCGTCCACACGTTTCCGCAGGAATTTCCACATTAACAAAAGTGGGTTAAGTTAAATAGGAGCCCGTAAAGGTGAAGTTGGTGTAAAATATAGATTAACTTTTCCTCACACAATAAATTAACAATAAAAGGAACCGGGCTAAACAATAAGGACTAATTTATTTTTTTTATCGTCAACATACGTTTTCACTGACCCATCGCAAACATGACAACATATTTAACAATCATTTCTGACAACGTGATGTGTCCTAAACCTTTTTTGTTTTGTATATTTTAAATTTGTTAATAACAATGTTTTTATTAAATATTTTTGTTAAACTTTGTTAGCCTTATGTTCCTGTACTGAAATTTTTAAAGTTATTCCTCTGGAACTACAACTCCGTGAAGGCAGTATTTTAATGCATAATTTATTTCTCTGTAAATTTATTAGTTCATAGCCCCCAAATTTATCACATTTCATTCTGTTATCTAACTAGATAATATTAGGCATTTTATAAATCAGAGTACACAACAGCAGAGTTTAAACAAAACTGTTTAAGTTTGCAAGACATTAAAATCGTATGTACATGATTAACAAAAGACTTAGTGATGATGCACCCTGGACCCTGAGTACTGAACTGATCATTATGGCTACAGGTGGGTCAAAAGTCTGGTCTTTTGCTTTCTATATAAGGAACTAACCAGCAAGCAAACACGATGGAGGTGGAAGATGCCCTGTCTGCAAAGTTCAGGACTCTGATCGAAGGCCTCATGGTGACAACATCCGCAGAGATAGTCAAAATGTTCAGCAAAGTGCTGATGGAGACCAGAGTGGAGATCAGCCGGAGTTGGAGGGAGATCGACTTGCTAAAACAAAAGTTGGAAGAATGTGAGCTGGAGAAGACAGAGGCCATCTTCAGAGCTCAGAGGTTATCTGACTTTAAAAGAGAAGACGACGAAGTGGAAGTTTCGCATATGGTTTCTCAGCCTGACTCACAAAGCACCAGCACAGCTAGGCCACAGGCTGGGGTGAGTGGCCAAGTGTGTTGTTGGTTGTGTGCTATTACTTTGGTTTCCACATTGTAGTGTGCTGCACAGGTTACACAATACAAAACTGACAAATACAGTGTTACTGATATTTGCTGAGGGGTGCCACCAGGAGCTGCTTAAAATTGGTCTGAATCATTCAAAAGTAGCAAGAGTTTAGACTTGGTCACCCTTAAAATGGAAAGACATAATTAAATTAAATCAGTTTTCAATTTCTGCTTCATTAGTAATAATCACGATTTTGCATATGTTACAGAGTTGTGAGGACAGAGCAGAGATTGCCTCAGTGAGGAACAGAGGTGCCGGTCTAAGAAATGCTAAAGCTAGTGGACCAGATGTTGCCCATCCAATCAATACAGGTACAAATTATTAGCAAGAGCAAACCTTTCTCTTCAGATCTAGTCGAATGTAGAAATTAAGTCATTTTACTTAAATACTTGAATAGAATGGTTCTGTTTGTGTGGAATTATAAATATGTATGTGTGTGAATATGTCCACGACCATATTTAAAATGCATCATGACTTGATATTTTAGTAATACTGTTACGACTTAAGACTTTCATTCTAACAGTAAAACATGATGCAGAATTACAACCACAACATATGCTGCGTTTTTATACGAACCTACACGTGTATTAATTTAGTTTTAATAGTATCTTTATCATTTACATTTTTTTAGCATGTTGCACTGACACTTAGTTGTTTAAATATTAACCATCAACAGCTATTTTGAGTTTATTTAAGAATGTGAATTAATAATAGTACTTGAAAGATAACTGCACAAGGCTCTTTTGTTTGTGGCTGAATTTTATCTATGCAACTTGTTTAGCTTTTTCTTCAAAACCCAGCTGCATTTACCTTTGTTTAGAGAGAACCCTAAAACATTTCCTGCTAAAGTCACTTAGTCTTAACAGTCAGTTTCAGCAATCCTGATTTATGTTTTGTGTGTGTGTGTGTGTGTGTGTGTAGCTGCACCAGACCATCAGATTAAGAAAGTCTGTGTGGCAGAAAACAGCCCATGCCGCAACAAGGAGACCCACGGCACACAGACTGTTGATCAACTCAAACTAGTTTGTCCAGCTAACACGTCGATAGTTAAAGGGGAGACGTCACCAGCGGACAAGACTGTGCCACAGCCCTCATCTAATACCACTGGCAACGGACCATCTTCAAGCGTGGGTACATTAACAGTTAGCCTGCAGTCAAAGGAGATGAAAGCTGTTGTGAGAAAAAGAAAATTAATTAAAAAGAATAAGCACGCTAACAATATCATTAGCGTCGCTCGGGCTCTTCGAGACAGACAGCACCTCAGCATGCACAGACGTTGCCTGTGTTGTCCGGCAGACGAGTGCTACCTGCAGCTGAACCCCACCAAAGCCCATCACCAAGTCCCAACTGTATATATTTGCAGAAAATGTGAGAAACGGTTTAAAACGCACATCTTATTCAAAAGTCACAAGTGCAAGATGCCTCAAAGTTGCAGTATGTGCGGGCAGACATTCTCTACTGTGCAGGGCCTGTCGGCGCACGTTCGAGAAGTCAGGCCTCAGTTTAGCTGCGCTCACTGCGGACAGACATTTACTACTCAGTGTGCCTGGAACCTGCACGAAAAGATCCACACAAACAGCACGTCCGTGCAGAACATTAGGGAAGACACTGTTGATGCTTTGTCCACCAATGCTGTTAGTGCACGCAAGGATATTAAAGCTAAATTAGAGGTTCGTCTTGAGAGGATTTCAGACACCCAGCTGGAGGCAGCGTTGTGCACAAAAAATGCTTTGCAGAACGACCCAACGGCTTCAAAACCCGCACAGTATTGGTCCGCAACGGGTGCTGTCTCTGGGCCCGTGTGCAGTCCTGGTGCGGAGTACGCATTGGTGAATGTACCTGAGACCAGCAAAGCACAGGAATCATCATTCCACAGTGTGTCCCAAAGTGTAGCAGAAAGCCTTGATTTAGGACCAGGAGCCCCTCCAGATTCCAGCGTTACGTCAGATGTGAGGAAAGTATACGCAGTGATGTCAACCTCCGCTTGCCAGATGCAGATGAATGAAGACACGGATAGCTTACAGTCACAGACGTCTCATGGATCTGATATAGTAATGGATGATGGAAAACATGCCAGTGAAGGTGATGAATCAGGAGCGGGTTCTTGTCCAAAAAAGTGGAAAATGTCAGGTAACGTTTCGAGAACGGCGATTGAACAAGATTAAGTGCCTGGATTCCTGTGCAGATCAATTTGACATATTTTCATGTTTTTCTTCCAGAATGTTCCCATGATGCATACAATGGTGTGTTTCCTGTTGAAAAAATTCTGAGATGCAGAATCAATAAGGTAGGACGAAATTAGCGGAGATGGTTTTAACGCGCTGTCCCATCAGCCGTAAATCATTAACTCAGCTGGAAAAATGCCTTCCTGCTTTAACCTCTGTTTGCTTTCAAAAGGGAAGAAAAGAAGTTCGGGTCAAGTGGATGCCATGCTCAATGTGGTAAGTTTTCCCCTCACCACTGTATGAGTGTTGTTTCCGAAACAGAAAGTACCTCTTTGCAAAAACAGTCTACGGTGTATTTTCAATGATCTTTTAATACTGAAAGCAATTTATGCAGCCACCATTACAATGTTAAAATGTCTACACGTTTTTCAACATTAAAATGAATAGCTAGTATTTCTAATGACATTCAATTGTTGTCTTTTGTCAGTGGGGCGCACTTTCAGAACACCTGGGAGCCAGTGGAGAGCTTTCCAGGGTATTTGGATGACAAGAATGAAGGGCCAAAGGAGGAAGAAAATACAAAATGATATATGTTATGACTTTTATGTGTAATACACTAAGAATGCATGCCCTATATAGCTACACAGCAAAGTCTGGCATTATGTTTAATATCTGGGTCTTGCATACCTGAGCTTTTTTGTAGCTTGTCCTATGTAATGGTCAGTAAATCATTTAGTTAATGAATTAGATGCATCCAGACCACATGTCCCTTATACTCGCTTCATTTAAAGTGTGGTGAACCTTTATTTGACAATGCTATTGGCTAAAACATTTGTGAGGTAATGTCTTATACTGTAAATACGTTTTGTAGCATGACCCAGTTTTCTGCCTGATGTAAACTTGTTACTGTGCGGAAGAATACAAAATTAAGTGGAACATGTATTTAAACATCCACAAACTTGAATAAAAAGTTTTCAAACCGATAAGGGCCTTAAACTTCCTCCACCATGTTGACCGCTATTACACATAGTAGCACAATTTCTGAACTGCTGCCTGCAGTTCATGCCTGGAAATTGACACAAACTGTAATTTTTTTCTCTACCGTTATGGCATTTTCACACAGCAATGTTAAAAAATAAGGTGAAGGTTGGCAGAACAATGCTGTAGTTTCTGTATGCAAAACTTTCTTTGGCCGAATAATTTCTTGCTGCCAAAGGAAATGTTACACTGATAATGGAGTCTGATCCCTGATCAGTTTTTGGTGTAAAATGGTTTTCATTGCCAGGCAAAACTGATCCCAGTATAGCAGCCAGCGGTGAAACACAAGTAGAAAACCAAAAACAGTCTGCCTTTACCTAAATGAAAAGATTCAGCAGCAGATGGACAACAATTAATATTTAATGTTTGTATTTTAATATTTAAGATTAATATTTGTGGATCTATAACTCAGTTATTTGTTAAATAATCACAAACAGTGTAATTTAACTAGTTTTATTTTTTATTAACACCACAGTCATGGGTTTGAATCCTGGGGATTGCTTATACTCATATAACCTGTTTAGTTTAAAAGCACCGTAAAGTAACTTTGGGAAAAATATGTACATGTGGTTTAAACATCACTGAGAATGCACATTTAGTCAGAGACCAAGACATTTGAATCAAGCCATTTAGACCAGGAGCTCAGACAATGTAAGCCGTGTTTTCATGTAGACCAAGACCAAAACTACATGACTATGAACATAGATCATATAAGAGTCATGACATTGACCATGACCGGGCAGGTTACAGTGAACATGATGATGTCATAGATTACAAATTCAAAACACCTCAAATTCTGCCTGGTTAACTCTGTGGTAGACCTACAATATCTGAATAACAAAAACAGCGGTTAACACAACTAATGTTTCCTCATACCCTACTGATAAACAGCTGGATTAGTGTTGACCTGTAATTGGCTGAGGTAGATCATGAACTCAATAAAGGGGTTTGGAGAGCCAGGGCAGAGCACATCACTGCTGCTCTAAGACTGAAGCGAGAAGCTGGTGGGTTCCAGCAACATTTTGAATTTGCATTAAGAAAAATACTAGTCACAAGTAAATTTTAATATATATGTATTTTAATATATAGTGTTTAATAATATATATGTTTTTCAGGTTGCAAAATGAAGCTCTTTGTAATAACCTTTATTTTTATGACAACAATTGCTGAGGTAAGTACTGATTCCATTACACTTGTCACCTATTAATTTATAATTGTCTATTCATGATCCATCACAAATATGCTTATTTACTTTGATTCTTTCCATTCAGATCACTTCCGGCAAGGTAAGACAATTCACATGATCAAAATTCTTTATGGTACATTTATTACCATCACACAATATACTGTAATTGATTTTAGAAACTGCGTCTGATTAACGGTCTGAATGGTGGTCTGGTTACTGGTGTTACTGGTGTAAATGGAGTTAACCCTTTGCTGGTGGGGGGTCTAAACCCACCTGTGCTTGCTGGTGGTGGTGCTGTTTTAGGACAGCCACCATTAACACAGGTAGGAATGAATCATTTGTCTTTGCTGTTATAGCACTTAGCGAATTCCACTAAGGTAATGTTCCTTCCTATCTGACAGATTCTGCCTGCAGCTGCCCTCCCCCCATTTGTGCTTCAGCCATCACCTGTGGGCGGGGCTCCCTATGGCCCACCCAACATTGGACCTCAGTTGCCTTACCCTTACTTTCCTGCTAATGGGGTAGCCATTCAATATACATTTATTTCCACCTGACTGAATGTTATTTAGGATGTATTGGTATTATTTGTTGATGGATTTCTGTTCTGTGTTCTGATAATCAGGGGCTGCCGTACTACATCGGTGGACCCCAAAATCAACCAGCCATAATTCCTCCTCAGCAACAAGTTGGGGTACAATACATTACAACATTACATTTTCTTCAGTGGATTATATCTGTGTCATACTCATTTCCCAATGTTTTAGGCTGTGCAGAATCCTCCTGGCAACATTCAGGCTTTACCACCAGGCCCGCTGACCAGATTTAAGGTCATTTTTAGCTTTACAGTATGAATACTGTAGACTTGACATGATTACAGTAGTAAGAACAAGCATGATGTTACAATATATTACAAAAATCACCAAGTTTCTCCATAGATTAAATTGAGTTAACTTTGTAAATTATACATATTTTGAATTGCTAATTAATTATAATTAACTGTTACATACTCAAATTCAATACTTGTTGTTTTATATTTCAGAGGTCTTTCAGATTTTTTTTGACTGGCACATATTCCAATTGTTTTATTATTTGAGTTACCGTGACATAGTTTAGCAGTGTGTTACCGTACGTAGCGTTCTAAGGGCAGAATACTGTGCCTGCCACATGCCATTCTGACATTTCTGTGTTCCATCATTCTTCATTTTTCTTAGCGTTCTTATCTAAGAAGAACAACTGCTAGAGCCCCCGTCGCAGTCTCTCAGGTGAATATCAGTCTCTCTAAAATCTAATGAATGTCTTTTAGTGTAATTCTGACTCTATGATCTACACACTGTAGATGACAACTCAGGTGAACCCTACCGTGCCTGGAAATACTGTTGAGTAAATCTGAGCGAAGCACATGCTTAAGGTCTGTTTTATACGTAATTTATACACTGAATGTGATTTTTATATTTATACATTTCAATGGAAAAAAGTAATAATACTCTTATTAAAATGATTTTAACTGTTTCTTTGTTTCTGTTGACAGATGCTTAGGATACTCATGAGATCTCTTCTTCTCAGCAACCATAGTTTAGAAAATGAAAAATAATATGCAAATATTGTAATAGCTTGCTTTATATGAGGATACTTAATACAGTAAAGTCATTCTTGTTGTCTAACATTTTTCTTCTTTAACGGATAACATTTCTAATGAATTTTTATTCAGAATAGCTGTTAATTTGTCTGTATAAAATAAAAATCACTTATCATCTATCAATATTGTCCTCTGATATTTCTTGCCTTCAGTGACAAAAAACAGTCTGTGATACATCAAGTAAATCACAAAGTTGAAAAATGTAATTAAAATATTTTAATAAATACAATCCTCAACAATCTCACACAGACTGTTTCACACAGACACACATCCTTACAGTGTAGATTTATAAAAAATAAATTAGAATTTACAGTAAGTATTATAATAATGCATAATTGTTTAATTAAATAAATAGTAAATACTAAAGGTCATTGGACAGGTATATTTGCAACTACCTGTTCAAAAATACATTAATATTATCTAAATAAATATATGTTCCCTGTATTGCATACCTTTATTTCTATATTTAGAATTTTTTAGCCATTAAGAAATGTAGTTACTATATGGTGGCGACTACATATGTAATTATCCTTATTATTGAAAGAGAATGATTTAAAGATTATTAGCTAGACCATAATGTTCTGTTTACCTCACAAAGCAAACAGATTTTTAGTCTGTCAGATTTGTGGTCATTTCAGGAGGGCGTGTGTCACCACAGAAGACAGAAATCAATGTGCCATTATAAACACCCCATGAGCAATGTGAGTTATATGCTCATGCTTTATTAACAAATACAGCTGTATGCTGGCTTTTAAAGAGGGTTTCATTTCAAATAAAGGCCCTGTAATGTAAACACATTTGTGACATTAACCCATTAACCCAACTCAAAGGTCGGCACAAAGGTCATGTTTCCTCCTATCCATTAAAACAAATAACTTTTGAGAAGAGCATTTGAAGAGTTTTGTACATTCCAGAGTGCCTGCTGCCATTACAACAAAAAGACAATAATACTATTACTAATACTAACACTAACAGTAATACTAATACTAATACTCACACTAATACTAACAGTAACGCTAATACTAACACTAAAGTGTGCATACTAATAAAGACTCTTTATTCATACAGCCCTTATACTCATATTTATACTCTATTCATAAATCAATTAAAATATTAGTATCCCTAATTATTAATATACATCTTATAATGAACAATGAAAATGCAATAATACCATGTATTCTGTTTTCCATGTTGTACATGTTTGATTTTTCTGTTTTCTGTGTTTTGTTTTTAATTATATGTAAAGCTGTTTCTAAGAAATGCAACATTATAAAAAGTGCTATATAATAAAAATGGAATTACATTGAAATAAAGTAGTATTTCAAGTACATTCAAGACATGATAAAAGTCATGCAAATTTTGTTTACTTTGCTGTGAGTTTCTGTATATTTTACTTTGATATGCTGAAATTACACTTAATTTCGATAATAGAATGATCATTGGTCTGTCTCTATGTTAAGACCTGTGATTGTTGTGTTGCCATCTGCTGGCAGTAGATGTTTGAGGGTGTTCCAGAAACATGGAGGAGACAAAGGTGTCTAAAACTGTGTACACCATACAAACCGTTTTAGCCTAATTGCTCTGTCTGGAATATGCAGCCCCTTAAGTCATAAAATGACTGAATGGTTTTGCTTCACATTATCATTATTATTCTGAAGAAATGATTCAATCTGTTTACCTTGTTTCTCACACTCGACCATAATTTGTCTGTTTACGTCACAGTAAGCAATTATTTTTTTACCTCAGACTGCTTATTAGTCTGAAATAAAGCTTAGTTGAGTATTACACAAAAACACACTTTACAGCAGCTTTGTCATTAAAACTTATGAGAAATGTTACAGCAATATATAATGTTTAACTGTTTCAATGATCATTAATTATTACAGTATTTAATATAATAAAACAGTTCATATATAGTCTATATTTGTATATTAGGTATATCTGCATCTGTTAAGCATTAAACAATGTCTTAAGTGACTTGACAATGAAAGTAATTATAAACTTTCACAAAGACTAAAAGGAAAACATAACTAGTTTAATTATTACTATGGCTTAAAATACATTCAATGTTGTAATTTTAAGAACGTTCACATTACCTCGGAACAACATCAGGACAGAAGAACTCGCGACTTCACAAAACGTGTGTCATCATATACGCACACAAAACAAAGAAGAAATTAATGAGGGCAATAAACCGCTCAGGTTTTTAAATCTTTCAACATAATGATACGTTGTATGTGTACAGGCAATTTGAGACACAAGGTACTGTAACTACAGTCAACCGTACATTATAAATGGGCAGCTCCCAGTTTAAAAGCAAA
This sequence comes from Botia almorhae, assembly GCA_036877575.1. NCBI lineage: Eukaryota > Metazoa > Chordata > Actinopteri > Cypriniformes > Botiidae > Botia > Botia almorhae. The sequence goes on from JAZGTJ010005582.1 coordinate 14,522, forward strand.
GAGCATCTACTCTACCATTCACATTTATATTGTGAGCAATTTCTGAAGATTTTGGACGGTGACTGCAGTATTGATTCATCCTCATTGAGTTTTCATCCACAGCTCATCAAGATGAAGTTTATCCTTTGCTTGGCTGGTCTCCTCAGCATTTGTGCTTGTGTTCCTGTAAGTGCACATCTATAAAAGAAGTTACACATCACAATATTATATTTTGTGTGTATAAACAAACTGCTTTTACGATTCTCAGGTCTACCAACCACAAATCGGAATAATTGCAAGTAACAGTAATGAGGTATTTTTCTTTTAATCCATGTTATTCTTTAATGACATCACATAATGTTTGTTTTTCATGCTTTTAACAAAGCAGCACCTGTTTTTGTCTAGATCTTGCGTTTTAACGGGCTTAATGGACTCCCGCTGGCAGGTGTTGGTTTGGGTCAAGCACAGGTAATTTTTTAAAAAACTTTATCACCTAAAAATAAATTCTGGTGTTTGGTCTTTCAGAGGTAAATTCAAGCATAACAAGCACATTTTCAAAGCGCTGTTGTGGGATGTATAAGTTCATAACCTAACAGAAGAAATTAACTAGTACCTTATTAACTAGTGTCGTGTTATGATTGTAACTGCAGTTCTATCAAGTCTATATGAATTATATAATATATGTGAATTACATATGAATGATTATTTGCTTCTTATATTTGAATCTTAATTGTAATTTCGATTTGCTTTCTTTTTAGGGTACAACCTTTTTCTCTCCCTTCCTGCTCCAACAGCAGCCGCCACCAATGTTGAACTTTAACCCTTCAGTTGCTGGTCCCTTCTTACCCCCTCAAATAAACCAGCTGAATCCAGCCCAGCTGCCCCCATTGCAGCAGGAGCAGCCCATAACTCGCATCGGTCCTAATAATGGTTTACCAGCACAGAATCTCCCTCAGGTGCATCACACTCTCTTGTTTTCGTAGGGCTGAAGAGCAGTGTGTGTGTTTGTGACATCACAACTTCATAACAGCTTTTACAAAATTATGATCTGCTCTGTTGAATCAGAAATGTTGATTGAAGTTTGTTTTTTTGTTTGTTTGTAAATGTAAAAGCAGTTGTAAAGTCACATTTTGCTTCTAGGGCTTTCCGTACTTTCTGACTAATCTATATCCTTTGAGAAACACTCCTGTTTGGCTGCCACCCAACCAAAATACTGGCCCAGGTATTCAAGAGCAGGGTGCTAACCAACCAACACAGCCAGTCCAGGTACTACAACGTCTCAAGTTTCTCATCCTACAAATATGACAATTGTTTAGCCTAAATTGTGAACCTTACAGTATTATTATAGCATAAGTGTCTGAGTTATATTCATGATTAATGTGCCGTGTAAAGGACATTTTACAATGAAACAAAATATTCTGCCCATCATCCCGTCATATGTGTCATCATTGTAAAGCTATTTTAATGTCATTTTTCAGAGCAAAGGAAAAGCAGTGGACCCAAGTGTAACAGCTGAACCGGATTACCGCGGCGATCGGCCTGGTCCAGGACCTGTTGAGGTAATTTAACTGTAAACCTGCATCTCTCCACCATTTTACAAAAAAATCTAGTTTTCTTTCTTATATATACAAACTGCCATGTAGAATAACTGTTTGAATCAACTGTTTATGAATAAATTGTTTATTAATAAATCCTGACTCGCAGGGGCATCCTGGATTCTCATTGTTTGGGCCATAGTTTCTCAGATGATTCTGTTGTTAACAAGGTAAATAATTTTTTTCATAACTGTCTGTTAAGATGGGGCATAAATTAATATATTTAATTGGTTGTTGGTTTTCCAGATTTCAGGAATCAGGAGATCCCTCCAGGAAGTTCACATGCATACATCAAAATGAATAAATAAACTGATACGCTGTTATTTGACATTTGCTGTTGGCGGTATTCTCTTCCTCTCTTATTTACACTTGACAAGAGCATTACTTTTTATCTACAAAAAACAAAACCAGTGATATACAACATTATACCTCTCTTATGCTGTATATCTCTGATTTTATGCTTTAGTATTAATTATACACATAAAAAAACACATTGTCGATGCTGAAAGTTTTAATGAACAAATTCTGCGGTACATAATAAAAGCAGAAAAACAAGTGTTGTGTTACTAAGCAATAAAATATCTATATATTTATCTAATATCTAAAATATCTATACATTTATCTTATATATCTATACATTTATATGCAGTACTGAAGTAGGTAATAGTTAGTTGTTCCGTCGCCTGTGGAAAGTACAAAAAGAGGTTCGATGAGGCCAAATTGAAGGTATGATTTAAGAATTGTGAAAGTACAGTGGCAATCTGTCCTACCCATGTGAGTATTATATGCTTCACGGTCAGCTTAGCTGTGACCCCTAATTACTTTCAGACTCCGCCTGTAGAGTCAAAACACAGTGTTGTGTAAATAAGGAGAACACGAGTCTATGCTGTCAAATGTATAATCAGAACTTTCAAACACAATAGCAGTCATGCTTAACTCCAGAACAAAACACTAACCTTCATGAATGAGGGGAGCTGCAAAGAAAACCAGTACATTAAAATTATTATTTTTCATTATTATAATTATTAACTATGTATTATTATAAATGACTACATAGTTAAAATAGCTACATAGTTATAAACTAGCTTAAATGATATTAGTAAATGTTACGCTTGATTACTTACAAGCTGTGTAATGCCATACTCGAATGAGATTCTTTGCTGTGGGAAATAAACAGCAATAGGCTGTAGTTATTTTTTAACCAACCACTAGTACTAGAATACTGACAAACTACAGACCAGTTTAACCTACAGTTGCAGTTGGGTTATAGATGAGCTTCACATAAGGCTGTTAAATAAACAGGTTATTTTCACAGAGGAATTAAGGAACATTTTTGATATATCATTGTATATTATTAAACATGACCAATGTTCATAATGATGTAAAGACTGTTACCTGAGGGCCATAGTCAGAAGAACCGTAGTACTAAAAAATAAAGAAATAAATATGTAAATTACACAACAAAATAATTTACCTTACGCCTATTAAATTTAAAAATAAATGTACCCCCATTTCCTGAGGCCTATTCACTCCACCCTGTAAATGAACCATAATGTAAATTAACTGATCACGAAACATTATTACACATTATTATTGTTGTCAAAATGACATCTAAAACTTTGCTACCTTTGGTGGCTGCTTCTGTTCTTTGACCTGGAAAAAATCCGGTTATATCACTTTTGAGGGAAGAAAAGATCTGCAAGGTTTTGTGTACGGAAAATAAACAGTAATCTTTACACGATCTACTCCGTTTACTCACTTTTGGTAGAAGAAAGATATTCTCTCCCTGAAAACAAAACTGACTTTTAATAATTATTTTATTGCATGTTCATATTTTAAAACAACTGAGATTAATTCAAATGACAGTTTTAACAATTTAGAGACATTACCTCTTTAAGATGGTAAACACTAACATTCTGTTAAAGAAAAAGTTAAAATAATTTCATAAAAGTAATTACATTTTGATTATGTAATTGGTGTAAGACACCAATATAAATATTATATTGGTGTAAGACACCAATATAAATCGTTTTTCTCACCTGTAAAGTCACATTGTCGGCCTATATATTCATTTCAATAAAATATGATACACAGATTAGAAATGTTAGAAATGTCAAAGAGTTTAGGACAAAGTTTGTTTAACAAAAGGTTATCAAAATTGTACCTTGAAAATTGGGAGGAACTGTCTGTTGTCCTAGAAAATGAATTAATAACAAAACTAATTCATTTATCACGTTAGCAAATAATCATACGTAGATTATTCAAAACGCAAAGATTTACCATCATGCCGGGAGTCAGTGGTTTTCCAAAGAGTTGATCCCTTTGATTCTCTCTACCGCCACCTACTGGACCTTGAGGGGGATGCACTGGAATTCTATCTGCCTGTAGGCATTTAAAAAGGCTTAAATATGATTTCTTGTAAGTAATGTACAGTACATAAGCAGCCAGTCTGGTTTTAATAGTAAAATTGGTTGTAATACTAAGTTAAATTCTGATATGTTTTAAATTAAATGTTCTAAATGGAATCCTAACTGTAATTGCCATGGTTACTAAACAGATAACATAGTATTTGTTGAGATGTTTAACTTTATTAGCCTCACTTACTCTGAAAGGTGGTCTGCCAGACCTGCCACTCCTCTGTGGTTTTCCAGATGCCCCCCATTGCCACGTTTCCTGGTTCAAACTAGACCCTGATCTAGTCCACTCAGACGCTTCACCCTACAGCAAACAAAACATAAAGTCAAGCCTAATATGTACATGAGATTTTCTTATTATACTCTTATATTAAATATAATTTTTGTAAAGATAGGGTCAGCTTTATGTTGCTCTCTTACCCTGTTTCCTCCTCCATTTTGTCCACGGAATGCTTGTCCAAATGGAGACCTACCCTGAGCTGGTCCCTCAGGCCGTGCATCCGGATTCCATGGGTTCATTTGTTCTGGCTTTCGTATATTAATTAGTGTTAACTGACATGTTAAAATAAGCATATCTTTGATCATTTTACACTTATGCGGTTACTGTACAATAAAAAATACAGTAGCATTACTGTAAAACCTATTTTGTTAAAAACATACAAGAGCTGAAGATCCAAAATTGTTGCGCTGCGTTCCTGGTCCGATTGGTTTCCCGCTTTCTGGTCGAATGTCTGGGAAATATTTCTCTCCATTTAATGGACCACCTTGATTCCAGCGATCTTTGTCACTAGGCTGAAAACATTTATGCAGAAAAGTCATCAGTCCTGTCAACAGTATAGAGTTAAACTAGACCAAAGCAACATACACTGCAAAGTCCAAGAACTGTAACAAAGATACCGTCAGTATGAGACTGACAAAATGCTACTCTCTTATATTCTTATAATTTTGTTTTATTAATCATTTTACTCACTTTAGCTGCCACCATAGCACACGATAATACCAGCACAAACCACATTGTGTCTGTAAAATAATGTTAAATTCAGAATTAAGTATAATTTAACAGATTATGATTAGATACTGTATGAATCCGTTCTTTTACCTTCTCAGAGCTTCCAGTTGTTCCCTCCTCTTGGTCTTGCTTCTGTCTTTATAGAGCTGTTGGTTGAGCAATCAACACTGGTATTTCAATTTGTTTTGTTGTGGTCAGCTCTGTTAGTGTCAGTTATCAGAGAAATTGTTAGTCACAACTAATAATACTAATAAAACTTATAAAATAACATATTGTAGGCCACACAGCCATATTTGTTTCATAACTGTCTTTATTTTCTAGATTTCAAAGCATTTGTATTGACTTTTTAACAATTCTGTTCCTATTGCAATATTATCCCAACATATTATGTAAAACCCCAGAGAAGTGTCAGGCATTGGAAGAGTATTACTGATTGCTACACTAATTTGTTGCCTTAAGCCCAGTTAATGTTCTCGGATCCTCTTGTCTGGTGTATTTAGCAACAGTAATCAGGGCGAATGGACTATATGACCCATACTGATGACTCATCTAATGCAATGTTGTGTTCCCAATGCAAAATAAACAAGCACCCCAGAATCACTTAATCCCTGGGTGTGGGCTTTGGTTATTGACGAATATCACACTATGATTAACCAATCAGAATCAAGTATCAGAATCAGTATTACAAATGCACCTGTAATCTCTTGATCTTGTGATTGTGTTTCTACATTCATGTTTGACAGAAACTTATCATAGGTGCCTTGCAGTATTGAATTCATCATGCTTTTCAGATTAATAGCATTATTTCCTCCGTAACAAAATATCTAGTAAATATAAAACAAAAATAAAACAGGTAAAAATGACTGTAACATCTCTTATAGCTGTGCCTTCTGCATTTTGAATAGAAATACATTTTCAATACATTTATAACAATAAATTTATACAATGTAGTCAGTTTTCCTTTCACAGGCCTTATGGTGAATATTTTTTAAAAATAACTTTTTTCAAAAACTTTTCTTTATCTTCTGAAATGGTCTGTATTTTAAATAAATTATAATAGCTAGTAACACCAGAGAAACAAAATAGCTTCTGCATTTAATATATGTAATATGCAAAACATGGTTATTTTGTCAACACAGTCAGCTGTCAGCTGTAATAAGTAGAGCCGACAGTTTGAATGAGTGCCATTCATGGATCATATTGAGTGGCACACATGAGAAAGAGCATTTTGTTAGAAAAATAGATGCAAGAGTTGCACCAAAATGCAGCTGCAAATGTTTAAAAGATTTATCCAAATTCATTTTTTTGAAGTACAATCAGTAAAGCTAATTAAAAAACTCATAATGAAAACCAAGATAAAATAAGAAAGTAACTTTATTTATATAACCAGCATAGAGCATAAACTCTAGAAAACAAATATATGATAGGCAACAAAATTCTTATAATTAACAAGAAACAGAATCTGATACAGCAACAGAATTTCACATGACATTCTAGATAAATTTAAAAAATGTTTGCAGACACAATAAGATAATTAACTATTATCATAAACAGAAAATCTCAGTTACATCTACCAATAAGGCATGTCTTAATCTTATGTTTTATGTATTGCAGAAACTCAAGCCAAGTGTGTCTGTTCGTAATATACATTAACAGTAGAGACAACCGTGTGAATCATTTCCATATTTCCTAACTGTTAAGTCCAACTTGCTAAATACTAAGTGATAATAAGGTTTGCGAAACAATTACAAAAACGAAATATTTCATATGTCACTGTATTACATCTTCTGATTGGCCAGTTGCATGTTGATAATGTGTATATAAAGCATCTGTCACGGCTGTTCAGATATCATACCTGCAACAAACTCACTCAAGGTGTATTTGTCACAAAGGTAGTAAAGGTAAAATCGATCGTATGCATTTTTACAGTATGCGGATACTTTTATTTAAACCAATTTACATACGAGGAACACAGACTTTATTCTTTTTCTGTTGAATCACAGGTTACCAAGAACCATGAAATCTTTCCTCATCGTTGCCTGTTTCATTGGACTCTGCTGTGTTGTGCTGGTGAGTAACATTCTTTTTAATTCTAATATTCTCTGTTTCAGCATATACAGTTTATGTAACTCCTTATATAGCCCAAATAGATACAAAATCAAAGGACAAAATCATTTCTTTCAACAGGCAGAAGATGAGCAACACAGCAGAGAGAAGAGATCGTCAAGCCGGTCCTCTGAGGTCAGTTCAAATACAAAACCGTAGAAGTTCTCTTGATTTTTGACATTTGATTTATTCCGTTTATTAATCCACGTGTTAATTGAGCAAAGCAGCGCAAAATAGCTACACAACATTTATAAACAAAAATTATCAAAGTACATTGTGATTATGTGTGTTTGGGTGCATTTGTTTGTATATATATATATATATATATATATATGGAAGATGGGAATTTTACTCTATGTTCTCTTGGTACTACTACAGAACATGGGAGGATTTGGAAGCTACTACAACCCATACCAATATCAGCGTCCCTATCCATATTATATTCCCTACCGGCCACCCCAGAACAACAACCCCTTCCTGAGCCTTCTTCCATTCCTCCTACAACTGGCATCCGCCCCTGCTCCAGCTCCTGCCCCAGCACCCGCCCCTGCTCCTGCTCCCGCCCCTGCTCCAGCTCCTGCCCCGGCACCTGCCCCAGCTCCTGCCCCCTGAGTCACCATAAAGTTGAGGATATGTCTAGTTGCATCCTTATTCTTGGAGTATTGTAACGTTTGACTTCATACTCCTATTCTTGGTGTCTTAAATAAACTTAAATTGCATCAAATATGTGTTTGTTTATGTTTATTTATTTCTGTGTAGCAACATAATTATGGTGAATGCAGAGAGGCTTTCTGATCATTTGTCATGTTGTATGTTTTTAAGAAAAATATTCAGATGGAGAAGTTACTAGTTTTTAATTATTTTTATTACATTTTTATAACAATACATCGGAAAGTTTCTCCCTAAAATTCTCAAATTTTATAATTTAACTTAATAAATAAGCTGTACCGCTTATGAAAGCCCAAGACTCTTAAAAAGTCAGGAAAAATCAGGGTGCAACCGGCAATGAAAAATAATTATTTCAGGTAACTTAAGAATATTCTTTATGTAGTAAAATAAACCTTTATATTAAAATTAAAATACTAATAAATAAGATTATAGGTAATGAGCACGGCTACCTTAAGATAAACACAGTAATATTCAGGGAAGAAATAACAATTGTGTGCTTCCACTACACACTACTTTTAAAGTGGAAGCGTGCAATTGTTATTTATGTAGTGTTTTGGCTAGTATTTGACTCAGCACATCCTACAGTATTTACTTGAATAGGCCTAACCACTGTGCTACATCCCCACTCTATCCTCTAGTGTCATGCATGCTTTGTTTTAGCATCAAGCAAAAATGAACAGTCATTGAACCACTCAGAATCACAGCATTCTGTTTTTACTTAGATTGTTCGATCAAGCACTAGGCAAAGTCTATGTTGATCTACGAATACAACATCTGAACTAATAAAAGCTCTTCAGTGAGTGTGGATGAAGGTACAATTACATATATGGACTGTGCATCTGTACCCTCATCAGGATACTAATTAGGGTGTTATTATATTGCTAATAGCCTAAATACTGTTGCAAAAGACTGAGATAAAAACTCCTCAGACCAATCACACCGTCTGTTTTGCAGTGATTAAGCCATATGCAGCCAAGAGTCTCAATAAAAACAAGGATTAGTACGAAAAAAGAGAGATTAGTAAATGCTGTGAAGCAATACCTTCAGGAAGGAAGTCAGGATTCCTAAAAGCGGATTACAGTTGTGTAAACTGACAGCTATTTGGGGGATTTTCAGGATTATGACATGACTAAACACTGTCATGTCCTGTCAGATTAGGTTTGTGTACAAGATGAGTAAAACAAAAGTATGTAATGAAACACTTTAATGAGTTCATCTAAATGCATTAGCAGGACAGACATCTCTGTCTCTCAGAGCACTGAGAAGACTCAATGGCAGGTAAGCAAGTGAGTACATTATGTATGACTGTATGTATGTATGTATGTATGTATGTATGTATCTATGTATCTATCTATCTATCTATCTATCTATCTATCTATCTATCTATCTATCTATCTATCTATCTATCTATCT